>PVJS01010673.1:0-47477 GCA_004027185.1 Glis glis | reverse complement strand
CCCTATTTTTTATACTTTATTTTGAAACCGGGTCTCACGAAGTTGCGGAGGGCCTCACTAAGGAGAGAGAGAGAGAGAGAGAGAGAGAGAGAGAGAGAGAGAGCTGAGGCTGGTCACGAACCTGGATCCTCCAGTCTCTGCCTCCCAAAGTACTGGGATTACAAGCGTGCGCCACCACGCCCAGCTAGAGGCTTTGATCTTACATGTAATTTCACTGCCAATGTTCATGTCTATCGCTTCTTCCATAATCATGCATTATTCCAGCCTTTAAAAATTTTTTTTACAAGTAATGCATTTTCATTACAGAAATTTAGACTATGCTAGTATTTCTTTTCCTTCTAAACCCTGTCCCTAGAGACAGTCATTCTTAACCACATTGGGCACGAGGGCACTCTCCCATTCTATCTATGTATCTATCATCTCTCTTTGATCTATCATCAATCTATCAACCTAAAGTAGCCCTAGATAACACAGCACTCATTATGCACCGAGTGACATTGGTCCCATAGAACTCAAGTCTTCAGGCCGGGCGTGGTGGTGCACGCTTGTAATCCTAGTACTTGGGAGGTTGAGACAGGAGGATCGCAGGTTCACGGTCAGCCTCAGCTACTTAGTGAGGCCCTCCGCAACTTAGTGAGACCCTGTTTCAAAATAAAGAATAAAAAAAAAATAGGGCTGGGGTTCAATCCCCAGTACGCAAAAAAAAAAAAAAAAAAAAAGAACTCAAGTCTTCAGGAAAACCCTATGGGGCAGGTATTATTGTCATCCCCAGTAATAGAGGAGAAAACTGAAGTTCATAAAAGCGCTCACATGTTACAGAAAAACAAGCTCAGAAAGGTAAGTGGTGAGAAGCTGGGGTTTGAATCTAGGCTGTCTGGTTCCAGAATCTATATTCATATCCACCACATTATACTGGCTTTCTCTACAGTTAGAACCACACACAGAGTAATACCATTCTGGAGCCCAAGTTTCTTACTTATCAAAATATCATAGATACTTTCTATGTATGGACATTTACAGTGCCCGCGTCGGCTTTTGGAGGTGCACAGTATCCTCAGGAGACTATTTGTTTATTTGGCAGTACTGGGGATGGAACCCAGGGCCTCATGCATGTGAGGCAGGCGCTCTACCACTGAGCCCCACCCCCAGCCCTGCACGCTACCCTGCAACAAAGATCTGCCAACTCTATTGAACTAGACCTGGACCAATGAGCGTGGAGATTATGTTGACATTTTCACTATTATAAAAAAAAAACTTGCTATAAAATCATATTAAAAACATTTTAATATCACAAATGGTTTTTTTTTTGCGGTACTGGGGATTGAACTCGGGGGCATTCTACCTCTGAGCCACACCCCCAGCCCGATTTTTTATTCTTTATTTTGAAATGGGGTCTCGTGCTAAATTGCGGAGGGCCTCACTAAGTAGCTGAGGCTGGTCATGAACCCGGATCCTCTGGTCTCAGCCTCTTAAGTACTGGGATTACAAGCATGCACCACCAGGCCTGGCACCATAAATGGTTTTAATAAAACAAAACCCTTAAGTTATCCCATTAGGTTAGACTCCCAGAAGTAGGAGGGTTTGTGCACATTTCTGTTTTCTTTCTTTTTCGTTTTCTTTCTTGTTTTTTTTGGGGGGGTACTGGGGATTGAACTCAGGGGCATTTTACCTCTCAGCTACACCCTCAGCCCTGTTTTATTTATTTATTTATTTATTTATTTATTTTTATTTATTTTTATTTATTTATTTTTGTGGTACCGGAGATTGAACGCAGGGGCGTTCTACCTCCGCACTACACCCCCGGCCCTATTTTTTATGCTTTATTTTGAAACCGGGTCTCACGAAGTTGCGGAGGGCCTCACTAGGTAGAGAGAGAGAGACAGAGAGAGAGAGAGAGAGAGAGCTGAGGCTGGCCGCGAACCCGGATCCTCCGGTCTCCGCCTCCCAAAGTACTGGGATTACAAGCGTGCGCCACCACGCCCGGCTTATTTATTTATTTATTTAATTCTGAAACAGGTTTCACTAAGTTGCTGAGGGTCTTACTAAGTTCCTGAGGCTGGCCTCAAACCTGCGATCTTCCTGTTTCCACTTCCCAAATACTGAGATTACAGGCGTGTGCCACTGTGCCTGGCTATCAACTTTGATGTCTGTGAACCGCCTGCCATTCAGGCCAACTTAAACTCTCTCTCCTGTAGGACAAGTGGCGCTCTTATAGTTTTTACCCTCAATTTTTTTTTAAATTGAGATTAAAGCCACACAACATAAAATTTACCATTTCAAAGCATGGAATTTGGTGTTTTCCATAGATTCACAATATTGGACCACCATGATCACTCTTTATCCAGAATATTTTTGTCACTCCAAAAAGAAACTCTGTACCCATTAGCAGACACCCCCTGTTCCCCTCTCGGAGCCCCTGGCAAATGTGGCTTACTTCCTGTCTCCATGGATTGCCTTTTCTGGACAGCCTGCACCCATGGGATCACGTGGCCTTTTGTACTGGCTTCTATCACTTGGTATAATAGTCTCCAGGTTCATCCATGCTGTGGCGTGGATCAGCACTTCATTCCTTTTTTACCGACAAATCATGTTCCCCTGTGTAGATATACTTACATTTTGTTATCTGTTCATCAGCTAACAGACTTATGGGTTGTTTCTACTTTTTAGCCATGATGAAGAAGCTTGCTATGGACATCTTTTTAAATTCTTGATGATACAAAGAAAAGAGAGGCAGAGTTTTTCCTGAAGTGAATGAGGCAGGTTTGAAAAGAAGATGATTAAAAAAAAATTGTTGGGGAAGTCTTATCTGAGGCCACTGTCCTTAGGAAGGGAAGGAGGCGGAGTGTCTGGAAGGAAGGCCAGCTCTCCGGCCCTGTGCTCCTGTGCCCCTGGACAGTGGCTCTGCCAGGCACAACAGAATTCCCACAAGCTCTTTGTAATTGAGGACAACCTGGATTTCAGGGTGTGAGGAACTGCCTGCTGAAGGGCTATCGTGCTTATTTTAGAACGTATTTCTCCAGGCTTTTCTCAGTTGTTTCTGTTTTAAGTTACTGAGTTCTCATGCTGGTTTATAAATAGCGTGTCTTTTGTTTAGAAACCCGACTTGCTGGCCTTGATTACTATCAAGCTCATTCTCATTTACACACCTTCCGAGTTCACCAGGTAGGTCTCTCACCTCAGCCCAAGCCCTGAACCTGGCCTCAGTGCACTGGAGCCCAGGGGTGAGGTCAGCATGATCTCCCACTGGGGACAGCGACCAGCAGTGTCCTGCTGCGGGCAGTGCCCTTCACTCCAGGCAGCTCTGTTGTATTTTCTCCTGGCTGTGTCATGTACATTTCCAAGTATCTTATCTCATGTTTCTTCTCTCTCTCTTGCTGCTTTATCAGGTATGCTGGTAGTTGTCAGAAACAATTTAGTATATGGAGTACAAGAAAATGAGATAGGCTCATGGCCAAATTGAAAGTGGATAGAGAGTTGGGATTTGCTGCTGCTGTAGCTGAGTTCTGTTTGGCCCCCTTTGGGGAGCAGATTTCCTGTGGTATAAGGAGGGATGGTTGTTCTGTGTCAGGCAGGAGCACTCTTATGTTTTAGAAGCATGAAGATATTGGCTAGCAAGAGGCATGGGCTCTGGGAACATTCGTCTTTGGCCACCAGCTTCTCCATTTGGAGATACCACTACCACAGGAGGCCATGATTACCTCCTGTGTATCAAATGACAGGTGCTGAGAGGCCCAATGATGTTTCCCGCATCCCTTGCAGCTAGGCACAGGCATGTGAGCTTGGCACTGCCAGTGACAGTCATTTGCCTCCAATTCTGACCAGAACTCACAGATGCCAAGAAGGTATTCCCAACGGTCTGCCTGGCATTAAAGGAGGGAATGAAATGAAAGCCTCCAAGGAATGGCTTATTTTCAGCACATGTTTGTTGAATCAGACAGTGGACTTCTTACTTGGTCCAGTCTGGGTGCTCACAACCCAGAAGTTCTGCACTGAAAGCTTCATGACTCCAGACACAGTTGTCCAAGACTCCTGAGCCTGGTCACATGTGTCCCTAACATTAAACATCAGGCCCAAAGCACAATCTCACCATCTTTCCTGTGTCCAGTTCTCCTTGCTTGTGGCACCTACATGTACCCAGCTGCCCAACCTAGAAACTGGCCCATGCCCGGCTTCTCTGACTGCACACCTGTCACTACTACATCATCACTTCTTGTTAAACACACCTGGGCCACACCCACTGATCCGCCTCCTCGATGCTGCCCTCTCTCCCTGGAGCCTGGCCACTGTATCCCTCAGGGTCTTACCTGGCTCCTCTGGCCTGGACCGTCCTGTTAGAAGCCTTGTGGCAGCCTCAGAGGGAACCCTGGGGCCCTCCTGACCTCAAAAATAATCCAGAGGTTCTAGGACTAACCAGCCATGAATGCAAGAGTGCTCCCAGATAAAGACAGACCTATGTAAGTTGGGGGTGAAAATGGGCAGGGCTCTGGGGTTTCCAGAAAAAAGAGGTTAAGTCTGTGCTATCAGTCCATTCTTATCCAAATGATCCGTGTACCTCACGGATGGGTGCCGGCTTGTTCAGGAGCTGTCAGTACTGCGCTGCAGAGGGGCAGGTCTTGCTGCAATGATAAAACTGCACTGGTTTCTGTGTACTGGGTCTTGAGCAGGGTAACTCCTTGTAAGTGAGCTCTTCAGTACATCTGAAGTCAAGGAACGTCCTTCAGTGCATCTGAAGTCCCTCAGGGGAGGCTGCTAACTATGCCTTAATAATCATTTCCTCTCCTTCAATAAAAGTCATAATTGTGACTGCATAGAGTGTCATTCAGAATAAAGACATTTCTTTTTTTGTTTTTTTGCGGTACTGGGGATTGAACCCAGGGGTGTTCTACCTCCGAGCTACACCCCTGGCCCTATTTTTTATCCTTTATTGAAACCGGGTCTCACGAAGTTGCGGAGGGCCTCACTAAGTAGCTGAGGCTGGCCGTGAACCTGGATCCTCCAGTCTCTGCCTCCCAAGTACTAGGATTACAAGCGTGCGCCACCACGCCTGGCTCAGAATAAAGACATTTCTTAACCTCTTTTGCAGCTAGCTGGGCCTATATGACTAAGTTCTGGCTAACTGTATGTAAATCAGAGTAGCATATGCAACCTTGAGGAAGTATTATTATTATTTTTATTTGTGTGTGTGTGTGTATGTGTGTGTTTGTTAGTTACTGGGGATTAAACCTAGGGGCATTCTACCTCTGAGCTACACCCCCAGTCCTATTTTATTTTTTATTTTGAAACAGGGTCTTGGTAAGTTGCTGAGGGCCTTGCTAAATTGCTGAGGCTGACCTGGAACCTGTGAGCCTCCTGTCTCAGCCTCCTAAGTACTGTGATTACAGGTAAGCACTACCAGCTGAGGAAGTATTCTAAAAGGGAAGAGAAGGACTATTCTCTTTTTCTTCCTTTTCCTCTTTTTTTTTTTTCGGTTAGAATATGGATGGGTATGCCGGGCGTGGTGGCGCACGCTTGTAATCCCAGTACTTGGGAGGCGGAGACCGGAGGATCCGGGTTCGCGGCCAGCCTCAGCTACTTAGTGAGGCCCTCCCCAACTTTGTGAGTCTTGGTTTCAAAATAAAGGATAAAAAAATAGGGCTGGGGGTTTAGCTCGGAGGTAGAACGCCCCTGGGTTCAATCCCCGGTACAGCAAAAAAAAAAAGAACATGGATGGATGTGATGACGGGAGACAGAATAGCCATTTTGGGCCATAAGGTGGCAGCTTCATGTTGTGGATAGCAAAGCAACGAGACAGGAGGAGTCCCCAATGGTTATGGAACCGTTGTACTGGCTCTGGACTGCCAGTGTTTATGTAACAGAGAAGTAAGCTTTGTTCTAGCCATCTTTACTTTGGTTTTTGGATTTAGAATTTGATACTTGCAAATGGGATGCTGCAAATAACATCTGAAATGTGGCAATGGCTTAGTGGCACGAGGGGGGCAGCAGATGGCAAAGATACAGATGCTGCTTTTCATATAATGGCTGAAGATTTGGTGAAATTGCTGTCTGCAGGCCTTGGGAGACGGGCCACATGCTGGGGCCAAGCTGGGAGGGGATCTGCTGTGCCCGGAGGCTGTGTGCAGCCTGCATTCACAGTTGGTTCAAGTCTTTAGTCCTCCACCCTTCAGCTATCAAGAACAGTGGAATGGTGCACACCTATAATCCCAGCTGCTTGGGAGGCTGAGGCAGGAGAATTGCAACTTTGAGGCTAGTCAGGGCAACTTAGCAAGACCCTGTCTCAAAATAAAATTTATTAAAGGACTGGGGGTGTAGCTTGGTGGTACAGTGCCCCTGGGTTCAATCCCTAGTTCCAGGGTCAGGGGAGGGGAGGAAATAGTGGCCTTGGAGCAGGGAGACAGGGCTGGGGCAAGCCAGGCTTCTGCACCGGAATGTGTGAAGCAGGTGGCTGGCTCCAGTGGTCAGGAGCGTGCTGCCCGCCCGCCTGCACCAACTTGGGGCCTCGAGGGAGCCGCCTTTCACCTGAGTGAGTGGAGCACAGAACGTGAGTCTAGACTGGAGCTTCGGCTGTGGGTAACTCAAGCACAAACCTAGGCCGCACAAGTGGTGCTATCCTCAAGCAGTCCCACCTCAGATGTCCGTGTAGGGACAAGGAGTCCCCTTCTTGGCTGCCGGTGCCTACCCGAGACTGGCTGTGCTGCCAATCCACTGCGGGGGTGTCCACTGCTCCGCGGGCAGGAGCAGTGACTCTCACAAGCGCTCCATGGCTGTTCTTCCTATATCCACCTCACTATAGTCTCTGGGCTATGTAGGGAGAAGGCAACTTGTCTTTTAGCTTGTAAGTCATTAGACCACAAAAAAGCCACCTGGAGCAGATGGGGAAGACTACAAATCACCCCAAAATGATTGGGGCTTTAGCTTCATGGTGTAACTGGGTGCGGTATGCTGCCCTTGGGGAGGGGAGGCATGGGCAAGAAGGGGGGCCAAAAGGTTGAGCTCCAACAGAGTCTGCTGATTGTCCCTTAAACTCATTCTGACCTTGTTTCTCAGAAACAGAACCTCTGGATCTTAGGCACTTGGTTTCTCAGAACTTGGGAGGCTGAGACCAGAGGATCCAGGTTTGTGGCCAGCCTCAGCTACTTAGTGAGGCCCTCTGCAACTCAGTGAGGCCCTGTTTCAAAATAAAGAATACAAAATAGGGCTGGGGGTGTAGTTCAGAGGTAAAATGCCCCTGGGTTCAATCCCCAGTACTGAAAAAAGGAACTACTTCATTGCAGGAGGTATGGACCCATGGTCAAGTTCTGCTCAACAGGATGTTCGACACCTGGGCCATGTCCCAAAAGGACTGGGGTCTTGCTTCTCTGCCCCCCCATTCCTGCATCCTGCTGGCTGGGTGACCATGCCTCGCAGTCTCCGTGGGCCTTGAGGTAGCTGCTGCATTCTGCGAACAACAGAGCAGCATGCTGGAAGGAACCTGCGACTCTGCTGGTCACGGAGCCACCCTGGCAGCCCTGCACGACGTAGGGCAAACTTGTGCTCTGTTGTAAGCTACCGTTGTCATGACAGCAGACCTAGTTCTCATCTGGAATTTGCCACCCGAGGTGAAGGCAGAGACAGGTAGTGTGTGCTCCTCATCAGAGGGAAGGTGAGATGGGCAGGGAGCACTCTACTGAAGAGTCAATATTAGAAGGGGAAAAAGCAAACAAAATACAGAAATGTTTGTAGAAATCAGACATTCACACGAATAAAAATGGCAACAGACAATAGTGCTGCATAGCTTGAATGCTTTTATATCGACCGAATTGTTTTTCAGTAGAGTCACTGACAGAACAGGTCAGAATGAAACATTCCAAATTTACAGAAAAAAATATTGCTGATCAATTAAGATGCTTTTAAAAAACAACATGGGTTTAACACAATCCTTTGGTTGCTCTGAACAGACATGAGCTGCCAAGATGGTGCACAGCTGGGCACGGGGCTCCGCGGGTCGGTCCCCCAGGCTGAGGCCGCACAGTCCTTGCCAGCTCCGCCGTGGCTGCTGTCAGCCTAGGATGACAGCAAGAACCAGAGGGCGACAGTCCTTGTCTTCACATTCAACAGCGCCAGGGTCGGAGGGCCGACCTCAAGGGGCAAGTCATAGGAATGGGACACTTAGCTCTCTGGCAGCCATACAGATTTGGTTAAGAATTAATTTTGCTTCTTTGGAATATTGGACTCCCAGATGGGCAAACCTCGAGCTCACCTAGTCCAGCCCAATTGTCTTTTAACTCACAGGAAACTGAGGGCAACAGGTCACGTCTGGCCTCTCCTCTCACGGTCCCTCCTCAAGGGTGCTGCCTCTGGAAGATGAAGAGCCCGGTTGCTGTCTCCAAATGATAATCACAGGAGCAAAAGAAGCCCAGCCAGCAACACAGCAAGAACATAGTTATGAATATCTAGAAGCATATTTAAGTATGAGTTACTGTGGCCAGAAACTAAAGACTGATGCGAGTGTGTGAGCCAACCATCCTGTCTCCCACCCCCCAACCAAGCTGAGTGGGGTCTTTATCTCTGCCAAGTCAGAACCCCAAGTGCAGGTCCTAGGAGTGACACTACCAAGAACTTCCTGTCCTGATTATCAGCACACCCGTGCGTCTAATTAGATCTGGAGAGCACCGGAACATAGGACACCAGTGTGTTCTCCATTCATATCCAGACAAATTTCCCAGGCAAAATATTTACCCTGGTTCTAATGTAGCTTTTCCCTTAGGATGGGAAAAAAGCTTAAGAGTAATTGCTGCTATGTACAAGGTGGTGAAACAGGAATCTTGAGCTATGGATTTTAATTCATAATATCTGCAGGATTTACTTGCCTATTTTATTCCTTTAGATACTTTTCTTGCCTTGTTCCTCCCGGTATTACATGGATTTTGTTCCTGGCGACATCTGCTGGGTGTGAACAGCAGTTCAGGCCTGCGCAGTGGCAGAGAGAGGCTGGCTGCAACCTTTTTAGAAATTTATGTAACCATAAGGGTAGCGTTTCTGCATTCATGTTAAGCAATTTGTTTAAAAAATGGTAAAACGCCAATCTCCAAAGGTATTTCGACTTCTCAAGGTTTTTGACAGAGCGGCGATGCCTTTTTATCCAGTGGCACTGACACGCTGAATACCCTGACAGCACTCGGATGCACGGACGCTGGTGCTCTCTCCTCCTCTTTTTCTGTGCTTCACTGAGTCTTTCACAGTCCAGATTGAACAAAGGTGCTGGGAGGATACATCTTGTGTCCTTGCTCTCCCCTCTAGAAGAACATTTTTTTTTCCTTAGAAAAGCCCAGTGGATTTCACTCGTTTGATGTGTTTTGAGGCTGATCACTGAGAACTTCTCCAAGTCATTTACCCATAGCAGTATCTGTGAATATTTCAGCTGATGAAAATCACATTAAAAGCCTGATCTTATTCAACCCTCATGTTCAACCTGAAGTCCTAGGTATCATTTCTCTGACTTTATACATAAGAGAAATAAGAGGACACAGGGTACGGCTCCTAAATGCCTAAGCTGAGAGCTAGTGGTGTTGAGTGAGGTCAGGAACCAGATCTCCCAGCCCTCAGCTCCAAACGTCCCGGAAGTTTCTTGCTCCACAGCACAGGGTTACGGCACCAGGCACCCTCCTTCCCACACATGCCATTTAGCAGTAAAACATGCATGGGGGAAAGACAGGAAGAGTGCAAGTAAATATGCTGGGTCTGCAGATAAAGAACCTTTAGAAACCTGGCCCCTCTGGATAGGTCCTTATCCATCATGCAACCAGGAAACAGTTCGATTGGTCCAGAGTTTCCTAATATCAAAATGGCTTCATCTAGGCGGGCTGTCACATGAAAGCACCCTTTTTCTATAAATACCGTTAAGAAACTGACTTAAAACTTCCTCTTCTGGACACACAAAAACTGCCATTTAAAAATACCACATTAAAATGTTTATGTAATTTATTTTCCTTAAATAATAATTTGCTACAATCCTGTCACAAATTAAAAAAAAATTTTAACACAGTATTCACAAAGGCAGGATTCTTTAGGACAATCAAAATCATGGGGTACTTAGAATAAATTAACATCAAATTGTGTTTAGATTCAGATAGTCTGATCCTCTCCTCTGAAATGAAATGGAGACCATTGTAACTGAGGGTGAATGCACACGTTTGTTCCTCTATACAGAGACTCATTCTTTATATAAACTCAACGGTAATTAGAATCAAGTTAGGAATCCTGAGAAGCACTTGCCCATGGGGGCACGCACGCGGACACACACCCTACACACACCCACGGGGACCCTCGGGAAGCAGGGTTTCCCATGGCTGCTCACTAGAAGGTCTTTGCTCAGAAGGGCCAAAGACTGAATATTTAGAGGCCATCGTCCCATCTCACTCAGGAAACTCTTCTCATTTCAAGTGTAAGAGCTTGAAGTAGCAGCAATCCATGTAGTAGACTCAGTAGTTGGGGATCCCGGTCCTGGCGTCTGAGTGCACGGAGGGGGCAGCAGAGGCAGGAGATGCACCTGCTTCTAACGCTGGGACCCGGGATGGCGCTGAGAGGCTGGTTCTCAGTCTCAGCTGAGAATCCACCTGCACGAACATTATTAATCTAGCTCAGGCACTGGGTGAGAACCTGGGATGCCGCAGCGGGAGAGTGGGGGCGCTGTGGATGCGGTTCTCAGGAACACCAACATCCCAAGAGGCAGGGGGCCAAAGACACAGGAAAGGGGGGCAGGAAAGGTCCCAACCCCTGCGCTGGTTCATTCGCTGGGGCTCCCTGGCGCCGGGTGGGGTGGGGGGTGAATGCAGTTGCTCCAGCTGCCCCGCCCAGAAGCACAGGCGGCTCGGCGCTCAGAGTCCCACACACAACACACAAAACACCCAAGGGACTCTAAGTGGCCATGCAGGCTGGCTTCTGGGTGGTCAATGGCGCTGCGGGCAGCCCCTCTCAGGGGCCCATGGGTGGCTGGGGGGGATGGAGATGTCTGGGGAGGAAGGCATTCCAACAGGCCCCAAACCGAGATGCCCTTCTGTTTATTTCTCTCCGGGCCTACAGGAAGCCAGAGTTGCATGCGTATCTACACCAGCTCCTATGTACAGGATTCCTCTTCTATAGAAAATTAAAGTGCCTGGGTTCAAAGGCGCTCATTCCTTTCCCACAGCGTCCGGGTGCTCTTGCGGCCTCCCGAGGAGGGCGTGTCCACCTCTCGTCAGGAAGACGCCCCTGGGAATGAGGAATGAAGGCTCCATCCGCAGCAGCCCTAGCTGGGGTCCAGCGTCCGCACCAAGCCTTCTTCATACACACGAAGAATCGCTTCGCACACAAACTTGTACTGGCTCTGGAAAGGAAGAGGCAGGCCGTCAGGTCCGGGAGTGCCGACTAGCTCCTGACTCTCCCCGAGTGCCAGCTCTGGGCCCTGGGCCTGGAAGAGCGACGGAGACACACCTGGGACCCCCACTCTGGCACAAGGGAGGTGGGTGGGCTGCCCCCAGAGGGGGCGGGGCAGAGTGCCAGGGAGGCGCTGGCTGCCTGGGGAAGGAGCAAAGAGCCCTGCAGGGTGGTCACCCAGTCTAAGCACCAGTGGGGAAGCCTGGAAGCCCGATGAGGACCCATTGCAGCCAGTCAAGGCCCTATGGTCCTGACCAGGACACCTGGGCTGGGGAGGGGGAGGTGCTTGGACGGGCCCGGGTCTGGCTGCGGGACAAAGCGTCAGGATTCGGTCTTAAAAAGGAGAGCCAATGAAAGATGCTCTGCAGCCAAGGTTGTTTATAGAGCTGTCCCTTGGTATCCATGGGAGACTGGTTCCAGGAACTTGTAGATACCAAAACCCATGGGTGCTCAAGCCTCTTATATGCGTAGTATTTGCATTTAACCTACACACATCTTCTATATGTCTTCCCATATACTTTCAGTCATCTCTAGACACTTGTAACACAACATAAACACTCTGTGAATAGTTGCTATGCTGTATTGTTTAGGTGATAATGACAAGAAAGAAAAGAGTCTGTACATGTTCAGCTAGAGATGCAACTTTTTTCCTATTTTTCATCTGTGGTTGGTTGAATTCTTGGACGCGAAACCCACAGAAAAGGGCTGACTGTAGTGACAAACACCTAGGAAACCCATTTTAGAGAAGTGTTCAAGGAATAAAACAAAAGCATTGAGATGGAGCATCTCCAGCTAGCACAGTCTACCAGGGCGATGGACTCTTTAACGAGCAATGAGGCCCTCCTTCCCACAACACAGGACAGAGAAGGGCCTGAAATGCTTACGTTGATTTTTTCTTTCAAGCAGGTTACCTGGACACAAACTACTATTAAATGACAAGGGCTCATAATATGTTAGGGAGACCTTATGAACTCTGTCCACAAGCCCACAATGATGCAGTGCTGGCTGGAGCATGGAGTTCCTACTCCTCTCTTCCCTGACTCCTTCTCACCCACCCTAGGATTTTGCCCGAGAGACCCCTCCTCCAGGAAGCCTTCTCTGACTTTCCAAAGTCTGCTTTAGATACTCTTCCAGCATGTTCTCAGAGAGCCCTAGAACTTCCCCCACCGCTGTGAGATTTTAACAGACTAATCCAGTTCTCCTACTAGACAGTAGTCTGGGTCTCTCCTACTCGCATGACTGTCTGCTGAATAAGTGAGTGTGGGGTGGTCCCATCTGCAAACTGAGACTTGGAGAGAGGTTAAGGGACTATCCCCGGGATGCCCAGCATATGGGGGAGCCCAAGGGTGCTCTTTCTGCACCTCTGTACTGCCCCTCTTGAGATTCTAGGGTAAAACCCAGACACTTCCTCTTGAGGACACTGCAGGGCCCAGCACCCAGCTGTGACGCAGGTGGGAGACAGCCCAGAGGGGAGAGGAGGGAGCAGGCGGTGAGACCCATGGTGACCTTGCTTTGCTTTCTTCTGATGGACAGATGGTGGGCTGATGGTTCTGCAATGCAGACTGCAACCTGGCTGCTCCCTGGCAGAGTGGCAGGCAGAATAGGCCATGGAAGCCATGTGTGAGGGAGGCAACCTCAGAGGCCCGACAGGTGTGGGCTCTGGAGTCGCCGAGCCCCTGACAAGCTGTGATCTTGGGCATGTGACTCAGCCCCCTTGAGCCTCAGTCTCTTGACTCACAAAGCCCTGGGCCCCGGCCTGGCCTGGTGTGCCTGCGCAGCAAGTACCAACCACTTTTATTATTTCCATCATTGGGTTTCTACTCACTGAAGTCTGCACCATCATGGCGCGCTGGTCTCGCATTTTCCGGACAATATCCAGTGGGTAAACAGGCAGGTTTCTCTCAATTAAGCACATGGCTGTTTCCATGGTGACCAACACACCAGTGCGACCTATTCCAGCACTGCAGAGGGGAGAGAAGAGGAGACTCAGGATCTGCCTGAGTGACATTTCTGCAGAGCCCAGCTGAACCCTGAGCCAGTGCCTGCATCGACTCAGAACAAACCTCGTTCCCTGGGCCTCCAAGAATACAGAGCACATGCTAAATGCTTCAAACTGGCTGGAAGGGCCCAGCCTTGGAGATTCTGAGGCTGGGGGCTTAACCAATGGAAAGAAACCCACCCCAAAGCACCAAATCCACTCCCTTTCTTATTCACATCTGCTGTCAAGGTCAATCGACTCAAGGACAGAGGCAGGTGAGACTTTCCTCTCCAGCTCTGGGCTACATAACTTTTATGATTTCAGAAAACTCCAGTCCTTTGAAATTGTGAAGAAATAAATAGAGTTTGTAAGAGCATGCAACTTCGCAGGATTGAGGGAGGTTTGGTGTCTGCCAGTTCCCCCCCCAAGCCTTTCCCAAGGGGCTTAAGAATTAAAAACAAAGCAAAACCAGTCACAGTACCTGCAGTGAACCAAGATGGGCTCGCCGTCCACCCTCAGGGACCTCACGTAGTTCACAAATTCCAGAAAGTCTGAGGAGTCATCGGGCACACCATGATCGGGCCAGGCGACATACTGGAGATGTGTCACTGTGTGCTCTTCCCCGGTCTGCAGAAGATGCAGTGACTCAGTGAGTACCCCGGATGGTGGGCCCTGCCCCAGTGTTCTTTCTCCCACTGCACACAGCTCTATTGTGGCCCCCACTGACTCCCGAACCCCCATTCCCAAGTGACCGTCCTGTCTGGCTGAGCTCAGGCCACCTCTCATAGGACTGCCTTCCCCACCTCTCACTTACAGCGGTTTCTT
The DNA here is from genome assembly GCA_004027185.1 of Glis glis. Lineage (NCBI taxonomy): Eukaryota > Metazoa > Chordata > Mammalia > Rodentia > Gliridae > Glis > Glis glis. The sequence continues at coordinate 33,283 of PVJS01010673.1, read as the reverse complement.
CCTTTTGCTCCTGTGATAGTCGCAATTAGGGCCAAACATGCTGACTACACACACACACACACACACACACACACACACACACACACATTTTTTGTGGCACTAGGGATTGAACCCATGGCCTTGCAAATGCTAAACAGGCACCTTACCACTGAGCTACACCCTTAGTTAGCCCCTTTATTTTTTATTTTTTGGTACTGGGAATTGAACACAGGGGCACTCTACCCTTCAGGCTACGCCTCCAGCCCTTTTTATTTTTTATGTTGAAACGGTCTTGCTAAGTTGCTGAGGCTGGCCTGGAACCTGCCATCATCCTGTTTCAGTCTTGCAAGTACTGGGATTACGGGCGTGTGTCACCACGGTCTACATTTAACTGGTTTATGCCAGGGGAAAGTGCAAACCCGGGCTCCACTACACAAATTATGCAGTGGAGCGTCCCCACATTTGGGGAGACCGCAGGGGTCAGCACACCTAAGTGCAATGGCAGAGCGTGACCCTGGGACAGCCACTGCGTGATCACGGTATCTCTCCTGCCAGCTAAGTACCCTTAGCCCTCTATACAGATAGATATTTATTGTGGCACAATACATGTAACATTAAGTTTGCCATTTTGACCCTTTTTTTGTGTATGTGGTACTGGGGATTGACTCAGGGGCATTCTATCTCGAAGCTATACCCCCAGTCCTATTTTATTTTTTATTTTGAAACAGGGTCTCACTAAGTTGCAGAGGACCTCGCTAAGTAGCTGAGGCTGGCTACAAACCTGCGATCCTCCTGCTTTGACTTTCCTAATACTGGGACATTTTAACTCTTTTAGGAAGTAAGTTTCAGGGGCATTACATATATTTATTCACCAGGCTGTGCTACCATTGCCACTATCTACTTCCAGAACTTTACTACCCAAGCACAAGCTCTGTACCCATTATACTGAAACTCAACATTCTCCCTCTTTCTCAAACTCCTGGCAACTGCTATTTCCCTTTCTGTCTCTACGAATTTGGGTATTTTTTGGTACTTCATATAAATGGAATTCTTTGTCCTTCTGTGACTGGCTTATTTAATTTAGCATACACAACATCCTTAAGGTTTATCTATGTTGTAGCATGTTTCCTCCCTTTTGAAGGCTGACTACTATGCCAGTGTGTAGATATACCCTTTTGTCCACCCATTCACCCCTCAGGCACACGGGGCTGCTTCCCCACTCAGCTGTGTGAATGGTGTGGCCATGCCCCTGGGGCCCCAGCTCTCTGGCAGTCAGTCTTGTATGTACCCCATCAGGTGAGAGCCAAGCAGAGCAGACCTGGAGGCGTGGCCTGAGCTGGGAGCACAGTGGCTGCTGGTCTGCCGCCTACTTCCCCGCGCTTCCCCATGTCCACGGATGGCTGCCTACCTCCGTGTTTGTGACCAGCATTTCCCGGGACACGTAGGCGATTGTGCAGTCCTCTGACTGACACTGAATGTGAAAGACGCCGTGGTCCATGACGTTGGGGGGATCGGGCCAGTACTGGTGACATTTGGTCTGTAAGAAACCATCGAGTGAGTTAGCCTCCTCTTGCAGGGTGGACAGGCCGCTGAGAGCTGGAGGGAGCAAGGGCACTCGGGCGGGGCCCATCTGCCTTGTGTGTGCTCTGGGGTGCGGCGCAGAGGAGCCACCTTCCCCTTTTGGAGAGTGGGGTGGGATCGGTTGGCCAGGGGCTGATCAGCCCTGGGCTGGAGCCAGCAGGAGGACAGGCGCCTCCTCTTCTGCTCCAGGGTCCTTTGCCGGAAGACAGCAGAGGCCTCAGACATGGGTTTATGAGTAACCTCCATAACCCCCAGCCCCTCGGGCTGACCCAGGTCCCACGGGCCCCTTCTCGCTGCCAATAGCCCTCCGAGCTCAGCCCCCTCCACCCCCTCTTGGGTAGAGGAGCCTCAGGGCACAGGGTCAAGAGCGTACTTTGGGTGTCAGACAGAGCTCCCCGGAATCACCTCCTCCTGCACCTGCCAGCCACACAACTTCAAACAAGTCAACCTTCTCATGTTCACACTTGTCACTCGAAAGATGGGGACAGCACCGGCCTTGTGGAAGGTGACAGGGCTGGAGAGGTTGTGCAGTACCCACTGTGGGGGTCAGCTCAGTGGCGACCACTGCTACCGTTGTTACGGACTCTATATCAACTGAGTGGAGGTGGTCAGAGATCCCACACAGCCCATCTCGGGAAATGCCCAGGCTGAGATGAAGACCCCTTTCCACGTGCGCAGCATCTCCTGGTCCTCTGATGCTTTCCTAGATGAACTCCCATGGAGCCGAGACGCTCCGCAGAGTAGAACAGGGAGCCAGGGCTCGGCAGTGACTTGCCCAAGGCCACAGGCTGCCGCGACATCGCCCAGCAGCATCCTACAGCACCTCAAGTGGCTGTCAACATGGCTGTCAACACGGCTGCGGCTTCCCCAGACTGATCAATGCCACCGCCCTCCCTGGTTCCATCCCCCTCCCCAACCTGCCGCTTCCCCCATGAGCCACAGTGGCTCCTGCCTCTGAGCTGCCCATTTCCTCACCGCTCCTCCGTCAGTCAAATTCCTACTCATTAAAAAAAAAAATATATATATATATATATTTTTTTTTTCCCACAAGCCTAGAGTTGCATCAACTTAAGTAAAAACTACATTTGTTTGAGCAGAAAGGTGGTATAACCAACAGAAATGTGCCATTTTTCAGGAAACAGCTTTTCTAGCCTTATTTTCAAATGTCACAGTGAGTATCCGAAATGAAAGTTGCTGCTGGAAAACTGGAGTTGAGAATTTACTTGGCAGTTTAAGCGTGGGTTTCTTGGCTCGGAACCACTTCTGGACTTTCCTTCTACATGAAGGGGCTACTGTCTGTAGGACCAGAGACAGCTGACAAATACGGGCTCTGCATCTGTTGGTGTGCTCACCTGCACAAGAGGTGAGACCCCTGCCCTGCAGGCTCCTGCACACAGGATAACTGGGGGTGGACACTGAAGCGATCGACCTGTGCAAGGTTGAGCAATGAACACCTGTACTCCGAGTATCTTCACAGTGAATCTGACCAGAACTGTACTCTCTTCACCTCTGATTAAATTTAGATTGACATTTCATTTGGATCTGAAAGCACAGGGGGTGTAGTGGAAGAACAAGAAGTTTGTGGAGTGCTTGGGTTCAATCCTGGCTGATAGGCTCTCTGCCAAACAACCGTGTGGTCTTGGGCAAGTTACTTAACTTCTCAGAGCCTCAGTTTCCCCACGGCTGCTGCTGGGGGCGGGTGATGATGCAAAAGTCTCATCTTTTGCACAGTATATGCTAAGTTCTGGAGGGTGCTTTGTGTGGATATTAATTCATCTTGGGCTCAAAACAACCCCCGAGGGAGGTACTGTGAATGTCTGTTTTACATTTGAGCAAACTGAGGCTCCGAGAATGAACCAACCTGTGTTGGATAGTACGCACAGGAACTCTTAGCTGGGTGGATGTCTGATGACATGACAAGAAAATGCACCTCTGCAGGGCTGTGAGGATTCAACAGGCAACACGTGCAGAGGACCTGGCACTACAGGGCGGGAAGTCACCGCAGGGCAACGGTCAGAGCGGCTGGTCTGCAGGCGATGGGAACCAGATGCTGCCTGAACTCGGAGAGCGGAGATGACTTCTCCCCTAGTCCCCAGGGTGGCTTTGAGGAAAGGGTTCGGGAAGGGAAAGCTGCTCATTGAAAGGGCTTTGGAAAAGCTGTGCCTGACTGGACCAGAGGGGACATGCCAGACGCAGTTTCTGGTGGGGAAGAGCATTACCCCAGGAAGATGGACCTATGGGGTTTGGTGGGAGAGTCACGGACCCACTGAAGAAGGCTTGATGGGGAGAAGCTTGCCTTCTTGCTCAGTCAACACAAATCCCTGGGGATGCTGTGATGCATTTGACATGGCACGGCATTATCCCCAAGGTGCTCTCAAATCTGGTGGCAGGAACGTGTGTAAAAAGGAGAAGAGGCCGGGCGTGGTGGTGCACGCTTGTAATCCCAGTACTTTGGGAGGCAGAGACCGGAGGATCCGGGTTCGTGGCCAGCCTCAGCTCTCTCTCTCTCTCTCTCTCTCTCTCCCTGTCTCTCTCTCTCCCTGTCTCTCTCTCTCTCTATTTAGGCCCTCCGCAACTTCGTGAGACCCGGTTTCAAAATAAAGTATAAAAAATAGGGCCGGGGGTGTAGCGCGGAGGTAGAACACCCCTGCGTTCAATCCCTGGTACTGCAAAAAAAAAAGAGGCAGAGACAGGTGGGTCATGTAGGAGCTGGAGTGGTGTCCTGGATAGAGGGGACGGGGAGCTCCAAGCTGAGAGCCTGGGGCGCTCCCCAGGTGGCGGGGCAAGGCTGGATCGTCTGGGCAGAGGAGTGGGGTGCACAGGGTGTACAGAGGCCTGGTGTACAGCTGGATACAGCTGCACGGGAGGCATGAGCTGGCCTGGGGGCCCACGAGACTTTGCTCTGAGCATCTGAGGGGTCACCACAGGGAGCAGGCGGGAAAGCGCAGGTCCAGGCTGACCCACCGGCAAGGTCCAGCTGAGAGCTGTGTCCAGAGACGACCAGACTAGGGAAGACTGGGGGCCAGCAGTCCACTCCGCAGGCTGCTGCTGTTGCTGGGAGAGACATGCAAAGTCTCTGCGAGCAGGTGGGGCTGTGGGGCCAGAGGGGGGGATGGAGCAGGAGCTGTGAGGGCGGTCAGTGGTGGTGACCATGGGGAGTGGAAGTGGGGAGAGAAGAAAGGGAGGAGCTGAGGCCTGCTCCAGATTCCTGGCTCTGGTGGCTGAATGAACATGTACCACTGGCCAGGGTGGTGGGCTCGGGTGGGAGGATGGGTCATGCATGTGTGTGCACACATAGCGATGGTAGCTTTGGGTGAACAAAGATGCTCAGGTAGGCAAGCAGGCTGGCTTGGGGCTGAGGAGGCGGAAGGAGCCAGTGCCCAGCTCTGTTAGCTGGACCACCCAGAGGGCAGGACAAAACCTGACTCAGAAGTTCAGTTCCCAAGGGAGAAGCCTCATAAGCTCCGTGCACTCTACCAGGCACCGTGTGGCTAACAGGTAACACGAGCGTGGGAGCTGACAGGCCTCTGCGCTGCTCCAAATCTCTTCCTGTTGCTTCACATCATCCTCGTGGCGATCTGGGGCCCCTGCTGCTGCCCACAGCAGCAAACCCATTTGCCTCTGACCCAGTGAGATGAGGACAATGGGATCCAGAGTCACTACACATACAGGACACCCCCCATGGGACAGCTTTAATCCCCAGAGCAACCCAAGACACAGGCACCGCCACCTCCCTTCCGGTGATAGGAAACAAAGGCTTAGGGTCCTGTCCAAGGTTACACAGTTGAAAGCGATGGTCCCAGAATCCAGATGCCTCCCCTGACCCCAAAGCCCATGCCCGGAAGGCCGGGAAGGACGATTATCCACACTATTCACAAAGAGATGCAAAAAAAAATAGTTTTTCTCATCAAAAGAAACATTTTATGGAAGTGAGGAAGAATGACTTTTACAGTTGAGAACAGAAAATTCCTCTAGGAAGAAACCCCTGAGCCTCAAGGAAGCGCACAATGAAAACCACTTGGGGTGGAAACGACAGAAGGGAAATGAGAGTGAGCCTGCAGGGGAGTGTCTCCCTGACCTCAGGAGAGGCGGTGGAGGTGGCTCTGCACCTGTAGATGTGAGCGCACACCTGCTGGGAGCCCCGCTCCACCAATGCACGCGGGAGAAAATAAAGAGGATGCACGGGAGAAAATAAAGAGGATGCGCTGGAGATTTCATCTCTCAGGAAAAGGGGGCAAAGCTGCCCTCTGGAATGAACGACTCCCGATCCGGAAGGACTGGTGAGTGTAGAGAGGGGGAAAGGAGGACTGCAGGACACAGGGCTCGGGTCACCTGAGAGTTTGTAACAGGAGAGGGGAGACGTGCACCCTGCACTTGGGAAGAACAGGTTCCTAACAATTGATAAATGAGAGAGTGAGTTCCCAGGGCCAGAGACGCTGGAGGGAACGCCAGGCCTCATGGGAGATGGCAATCTACCGCAGGAAGCCAATGGGAGCAGCAGAATGGGTCTAGATAGGAAGAAGGGCTCAGAAACAAAGAGCGGGCCAGGTCACAGAGACCTCACAGGAGCTCGGGTTCAGAGTGGCCACCAACGAAAGTGAGGAGGGACGATAGCAGCACGGAGCAGGAGGGGCAGGACCTGGAAGAGCAGACGAGGAGGGCGAGGGCTCTCGGTGGCAGAAAGGGCCTTTTCTCTGAGCTGCAGCACGCAGACGGAGGTAAAGAAGGGGGCTGCTATATAGGGCAGATCATGTCACCAACCACTCCTGCGGGGGCTGCCCTTTCTCTGAGAAGGACGACAGTCCATCTGGAAAGGGGAGAGTGGACTTTTCCAGGGGAAAGAGAAACCCGAGAGACGAAAAGCTAGTGTCAGCATCAAGCTGCGCAAATGCACTCAGGTGTGGGCTCTAAGGAGTGGCACCTTAAACTAACAGACCTCACGCGATGGCACAATGGCACCTCCACGGATTGCTCCGGGGACAACTAGAGCAGCAGGCACCCAGAAGTTACAGAATAAGGGACCAAAGGAAGGCAGATAGGGCACAAAAGAAGAAGGCAAAAGACTTGACGTCCACTATCTATGAAATACCAGAACGGCCCAGATCAGAGCCTGCCAAATGCGTGTGCCTGGTGGTGTATCAGGAGACCGGGTCTGCAGAGAGTGAAGCAGAGCCACACGGTGCGAATGTGACTTTCTTCTTTCTCATGCAGTATTTCTGATTGTGCTATGGAAAGAGACTCTTTGACATTACTTCCCTAATATCTTAATTTTATTTCTATAATAACAAAGAATGAGCAAGTACAGGCCTCAGGTTCACAGCCTGGGAGGCAAGAATATTTAGAATTTAATAACATTGTTTTGTGGTCCTATATTTTTATGCATACCTTCCATTTATGGCACGGGATACCAGACTAAGTGGACTTCCATTTAAGAAATATCTTTCAAGGCCGGGCGTGGTGGCACATGCTTGTAATCCCAGTACTTGGGAGGCGGAGACCAGAGGATCTGGGTTCACAGCCAGCCTCAGCTACTTAGTGAGGCCCTCCACAACTTTGTGAGACCCAGTTTCAAAATAAAAAGGATAAAAAATAGGGCTGGGGGTGTAGCTCAGAGGTAGAAGCCCCCTGGGTTCAATCCCCGGTACCGCAAAAAAAAAAAAAAAGAAATATCTTTCAAAGGAGATTTATTAAAGCAAAAAAGGAAGTAAGTCAACTTAAAGAAAAATAGACTACGAAACAGAGTTAGTACAGTCCTACTAACAGTCGTGAAGGTGGCACCCAAATTACCGCTACTACTACTGCCAGCTAACATTTCTATAGTATGTACTGTGTGCCAAGGACTCTTCTAAGATGCAACCTGCACTAATTCATTCAATCCTAGGAAGATAGGTGTTATTGTTACTTAATTTTATACGATCCATACGTCACACAGGTAGGAAGTGGCAAAGCCAAGATTTGAACTCAGGAAATAGGGCTTGAGGGTCGGCCTCCTTGCTCATTATACCACAGACCCAGAGAGCTGCAGGCACATTAGGAAAATGGAGAGGACAGTCCTGTGAGCTGGCTGGGGTTCCCTAAACTCAAAAGGGGTCTGAGTAACTTAATTTCTCATTAAAAACAAAATTTAAAAAATAACAAATGAAACAAAAATGAGACTTGCAGACAAAGAGATCTGTGATGCCACAGAGCTGCCACATGGTGACTTCGGCCGAGCCCCAGTCTTTCATGGTAACTGGGTAGAGGAGATGGAGGAACGGGAGGAGACAAAAGCAGAGCTGTCGGGATTAACACTTACTGTCCACAGCCCTTTGCCGCTGAAGAACAGTGTTCAGGGGGATGTTTCTACTGCCTCTTGAGGACTTTACTGGAGACTGAACCCAGGGGTGCTCTATCTTTGAGCTACACCCCTAACCCTTTTAATTTTGAAATGGTTTCAATAAGTTGCTGAGGATGGCCTTTTTTTGGGGGGGGGTACTGGGGATTGAACCCAGGGGCATTCTACTTCCAAGCTACACCCCCAGCCCTATTTTTTGTTCTTTATTTTGAAACAGGGTCTCACTAAGTTGCACAGGGTTGCACTAAGTAGCTGAGGCTGGCCGTGAACCTTGATCCTCCGATCTCAGCCTCCCAAGTACTGGGATTACAAGCGTGCGCCACCACGCCCAGCTGAGGCTGGCCTTGAACTTGTGATCCTCCTGTCTCAGCTTCTCAAGTACTTGGGATTACAGGTGTGTGCCACTGTGCCTGGTAAGGACTTTACTATTGTCTGTCGGTGACTTATATGATGAGAGATTCTGACCAGCCACAAGAAGCTAGGAATGATAGATAGCTAACACAAAGAAATAAGGAATCCCCGAAAGACCAGATCTGAGGGCCGAATCCAAACTATGATGACTGAACTATGACACCGAACCACAGCAACATGTGCTGGATTCTTGCAAGAGGTGGTTCTCTAAGCTTCCTCTGTATTGTCTCAGTCCATCAACCTCCCAAGGCGGGCACTATTACCATCTGCACTATACACTCGTGAGAGCCAGGGGTCAGAGAGGTGAAGTAACTTGCTCAAATGGAACCATGTTTTCTTTTTTTGTTTTTTGGTACTGGGGATTGAACCCAGAGGCATTCTACCTCCAAGCTATACCCCCAGCCCTATTTTATTTTTATTTTGAAACAGGTTCTCGCTAGGTTGATGAGACTCTCACTACTTGCTGAGGCTGTCTTTGAACCTGCGATCCTCTTGTCTCAGCCTCCCAAGTACTGAGATTATCAGAACCATGTTTTCATTCCAGTTTGGCTCCAGTGTGCTGGATGAAGATTCCAAGAGTCCAGGGCATGAGCACTAAAGAGGAGAGACTGGCTCAATGGCAATATCGAGACAAAGTCTACATGATTTCTGCTGACTGTGATCTTAACAGAAGCCCAAGGTTATTTTGAGATATCAGAAGAGGCATCATATAGAAGGGAGGGGAGCTTCTTTTGTGTCTTCCATGTAGCAGAACTAAATGGGATGAAGGTTAAAAGCAACATGTTCATTTCGAGGAGAATTTTTTAAAAAGTAGAGCTGAGCACTGACAGAGTGGACCCGGAAGTGTGCTAGCAGAGGTGGGGAGCTGTCTGTCTAGGACAACACATGTAAAAGCCCTATGCAACACACGGGGCTCTGTAGAATCAGGAGTTCTTATTTTGTTTCAGGTGAGAAAGTAGACTGATCTTAAAGGTACAACCCACCCCAATTCCTGTGTACTGTCTTTCCAACTACACTGGGGAGGAAGCAGCACACGGATTGCTCAAGGCAAATTGTTTAACATTAATTTGTATTTGACTTTGGAATGTGTTTCTAGATAAATGTTTTGTAATGAAGATATCCGGTGGCACCCAGAACTTAGAGAATCATGATGGAATATCCCTTGCACACTGACTTCTGCTACGCAATCAGTAATCTGTGTCAATGGAAAGTGGTACAACATGTAATTTCTCTTACTTTTTCCAGTTGCTGTTTACCTGGTACACATTGCTTTCAGGACCAGGACTTATGCTGGGTGGTCAAGGCCAAAGCCAACACAGGCGTTCTGGACAGGTGGGAGAGGCAGGAGGAGGGGCTGCACTTCCCATCCTTAAAGGTGCCCATTTGGTGGATCCAAATAGGAATTTATTGATTACATAGGAGCTGGATGGGGAGACCCTTCCAGCCCTGAGATTCAAGTTCCACACAGCACAGCCCGACACTGCATACATGTGAATTGAAAATCAAGCCACTTACCCGTCCTCGCTCTGTGAGAGTTGTCAACATGACAATGAGTGACAGTTTCTGATCCCAGACGACTTGCCAAAATTGTGCACAGGTATGTGGCAGGGGTCCCTGAGCGGCAATGTACTTGTTCACGAGGTTAGCAGCAGGAATTTCCATCTAACAAGAGATTGGTAAGGAATCAGAATCTGTTACTGCCACAAGGTGGACAGGGTTCTGCATTTTAAACTCTTCTTGCTAACTGATGTCATACCAGACAATTATCTCTTTATTCATAGTGAATAAGAAAAACCAAAGAAAAAGTTATTTGTGAAAATCCTTGAAAATGATTTGACAATAATGCTAGCATTAGGATATTTAAGATTAAACTGTGTGATACTTAGTAGGCAAAAATTAAAAATGTCCCTTCAGCATGTCAGAAGAGTTTAAATGACCATCCTTGCTCTATCCTAAATATAACCAGTACTAGTTATCTTCATCTACAGCAATGCGTACCAATCCCCATGCCCGTCTTTTCCTATGTAGGGTTTTCTATAAAAATAGATTTACTTTTGTTTTTTAAATGGCTTTATTAGGCTATACTTTACATGCCATGATATCAGAGTAGGAATTATTTACTTTTATTTAAAGCTTAAAAATGCAGGTTTATATGACCAATTCCTGTCACGCTTTGCTTTCTTCATGGCTTCCAATGGTTATATCATTAAGTTGGCCAATCTTGATGTTAAATGTTGAAATATTTTAAAATGAACATTGCTCCCATCCTGCTTCATTTTTACCTCTTCTGGACTGGGTCCTTTTTATGAAAGAACACCCAGAATCCTCTGAGCTGCGGCTGACAACGTGATTCACTCACTCTTAGGTGCGGAGGGTAAATGAAGGATCCTAATGAACGATTTGGGCTGATGCTTGTGTTAATGGCTTCCCTGACCCTAGATAACTTGAAGAGACTGAACTTTGTGGGCTTGCAACCCCCACCATTTCTGACGCTCTGTTTTTTAAATTAATTAATTAATTAACTTATTGTACTGGGGATTGGGATTGAATCCAGGGGCACTCTTCCTCTGAGCTACACCCCCAGACCTTTTTATTTTTTATTTTGAAACAGGGTCTCGCTAGGTTGCTGAGAATCGCACTATTGCTGAGGATGGTCTTGAACCTGGGATCCTCCTGTCTCAGCCTCCCAAGTACTGGGATTACAGGTGTGCGCCACCATGTCTGGCTGATGATGCTCTGCTTTTAAGACCAGGAATGTTGAAGTGAGGGTCCATGAATCCCACAGATATTTTGGAACACAGTGATCAGAATCAGTGATCAGACCAATTTTTATTAGGACACTTCTTGATTTTGTTGTAACTTGAGATTGTGCTGAGAAATCTTGTTTGTTTAGGTCAGGGTTTGGCAGATGATGGCAAATTGGCCTGCTACCTTGCAAGCTAAGAGTGGTTTTCAACATTTTTAAATGGTGACATTTTAAAGGCAAAGACCAAATCTTTACTATCTGGCAGTCTGTAGAAAAAGTTCGTTGACTCTGGATTTAAACGAAGAAACTGAAGTTCAGAGAGACCAAGGAAATTGACTAACATGCATTTTCAGAGTAAAAATGAATGCTTTTCCCAAAACATAAGAACCTTTTCTTCTCATTTTTCTCTTTTGGACTATAGGTACAGAGGAAGTTTTATTTATTTTTGTGGCAGTAGGGATTAAGCCCAGGGTCAGGGGTATTCTACCTCTAAGCTATTTTATTTTTTATTTTGAGACAGGGTCTCATTAAGTTGTCAGAACTGGCCTTGAACCTCTGATCCTTGTCTCAGCCTCCCAAGTACTGGGATTACAGGTGTGCGCCATCACGCCTGGCTGGTGTTTTTGCTATTTTTCTTATATTTAGGCAGAATGGCACTAATAACGTGGGGAAAGCCACAGAAAGTTACAAACAAACCCAAACACCTAAATGGCAGCTTCCTGGTACAGAGACACATCTTCTCTTGGCTTTGTGGCTGTTTAAATTATTCAATCTCTCTGAACCTTCGTTTTTCTCCTGTGTAAAATGAGACAACTCTGCCTTCCCTCTCGTGGCTGTTGAGCTGAAATGAGCTCGTGAATAGGAGAGCACTTTGTCAACCGCAAAGCACGCCACAGGCCACCCCCATCCTCGTTATGATGATGAACGTGCTTTCTTATTATCCGGGTTCCTAACTTACGTTCACATAACTTGCGTTAATATAATCTTCATTTCCCTGCAATAATACCCGGGTGGTGTCATCTGTGGGAGAAGGGAAAATTTACCGATTATTCCGAGCGTTATTTTTATCATCCCAAGTAAACAAGAGTTCAGTTCCCAGCCCCATCTGCAGCTCTCGCCTCATTAGCATAAACACTATTCCCCAACTGTTCAGAGTCTGAAATGGCTGCAATAAAGACGGTGGTGTTTACAGACACACTGAAAATCATTCCAGAATACCAGACAATCTGTTTCAAAAAGAGAAACATTATCTCAGTGGAGGGGGAAGGAGGCATTCGGGCCGGATGGGTACTCACAAGGCAGCACATCTTTATATCGGTTTTTGTCCAAATTCTGAGGCAGCTTTGCAAACGTGATGGCCAAACCTGGCTTCTTTCTGTCGAGTTGCTGCAGGACAAATAAAGAGCAAGAAATACATCACTGCAAAAAATACCCAGGAAGGAAGTGTGAAGACATAGCTTAACCATACGTGGCACCAACACCGTAACATTTTAAAGTGATGGCATAGCAGAAGAAAAAAGGAAATCTTCCCAATAAGAAATTCTACAATTCTAGGTGAAATGGACTAAATTCTTCAATAAAGAATTTTTAAAGTTTGAGAATCTTTGGGGGAAAAAAAGTCATAGGCAGGAGTCTGAGTCATAGATAATGGGTCCTGCTAAGTAAAATCTCATTTTAAAAATATTTTGGTACAGCTGGGTGTGCTGGCGCAGGCTTGTAATGCCAGTACTTGGGAGGCTGAGACAGGAGGATCACAGGTTCCCAGCCAGCCTCAGCTACTTAGTGAGCCCTCCGCAACTTAGTGAGACCCTGTTTCAAAATAAAGAATAAAAAATAGGGCTGGGTGGTAGCTCCGAGATAGAATGCCCCTGAGTTCAATCCCTGGTACCGCAAAATAAAAAAATAAATAAAATTGGTACTAAAGATTGAACCTGGAGGCAGGGAGGGGGCCTCACCTCTGAGCTACTCTCACCACTTTTTATTTTATTTTTTGGAGGTATTGCAGATTGAACACAATATGTGTGTGTGGAGGGAGGGGTTCTACCTCTAAGCTATACCCCAGACCAATTTTATTTTTTATTATTTTTTATTTATTTTTTTTGCGGTATTGGGAATTGAACCCAGGGGCATTCTACCTCTGAGCTACACCCCCAGCCCTATTTTTTGTTCTATATTGTGAAACAGGGTCTCACTAAGTAGTAGAGGGCCTCACTAAATAGCTGAGGCTGGCCGCGAACCCGGATCCTCCTGTCTCAGCCTCCTAAGTACTGGGATTACAAGCGTGAGCCACCATGCCCAGCTTTTGTTTACATTTTGAAACAGTCTTGCTAAGTTGCTGAGAACCTCACTCAGTTGCTGAGGCTGGTCTTGAACCTACAATCCTCCTGTCTCAGCCTCCCAATTACTGGGATTATAGGCCTGTACTACCATACCAAGTGTAACATCTCACTATGGCAATTTTTTGACAAATGCTAAAAGCAAGTGTGGGGGGGGAAGAACTCTTGACTCTAAATGAAAATCATCTAAATTAGTTTAAAACCCCATTTCCCTCCAATTCAATGGTGTGAACCTCATATTTTGCTCAAGAGCAGGAGCATTTCATTCACTATTTCAGAAGTATATTTCCGCAGTAAAAATATTTATCCCAACACACAGTCAACTTTGTTTAAAGAGGTATTTGCATATACATGCAATCACAATAAAAACATTTAAATAAAACAATCTTGCCCATCTATAAGCACATATTGGACACGTTGACACAGCACCTGACATGATTTTCCCCAGAGCCTTGTGGGAGGTATTCCTAGGATTTTTATTTTGCAAGTGACAGCCAGAGGCTCAGTATTTTGCCCAAGATCACAAACGAGAGGATGAGCTCAGGTCTGCTGCCAATGCTGACATTTTCTTTTATACATAGCTGTTTTCCCCACTTTGACAACTAGAGCAAAGCCTTTTTTATTAGTGGTTCTTTTCAGATCTCTGGAATTTAAAACCTTTTTTCAATTTTGAAAGTAATATTTTTTTGCATAAAATTTGAGAAATTCAGATTAATGTAAAGGAAGAAATTGTTAGTAATTTTACAACTCTACTCATATTTTCCTCAAGCTTATTTTTTTCTGTATGTACTTAGATACAAATGTACCTAAGTATGTATGTAAATACATATAATACATATATATGCTACATTTTTTTTTTTTGCCATACTGGGGATGGAACCCAGGAGCGTTCTACCTCTGAGCTACACCCCCAGACCTATTTTATTTCTTATTTGGAAACAGGGTCTTGCTAAGTTACTGAGAACCTCACTAAATTGCTGAGGCTGGCCTCGAACCTGTGATCTTCCTGGCTCAGCCTCCCAAGTACTGGGATTACAAGCATGTGCCACCATGCCCAGCTTATTTTTTATTTTGAAACAGGGTCTCACTAAGTTGCTGAGGGTCTAAATTGCTGATGCTGGCTGCGAACCTGCAACCCTCTGGTCTCAGCCTCCCAAGTACTAGGATTACAGGCGTGTGCCACCATTGAATTTTGAAGCCTGTTTTCCCCTGCTTATTATATAGCCTCTATTTCTCCATGTCACTAAATATTCTCTACAAAGATGATTTTTCATGGCTCAATAATCTAGTTTACTATAATTTATCTTAACTTTTACTCTGTCATTAGGCTGTTTTCCACTTTTTTACTCTTAGAAATTTTATAGAATGGAACTACTACATCAAACCATATTTTTAAGGACTTTGATACATATAACCACATCATTCCACAGGAACGTAGGAGAATGTTTGCCATATTGTGACCAACATCCTCAACTAAGATGTCCCTGTGTTTTGAATGCGGAGACTGAACATTATTTTACCCCCTGTTTTTGCAAACTGTATTTTTTTTTTTTTTTGCGGTACCAGGGATTGAACCCAGGGGCATTCTACCTCCGAGCTACATCCCCAGCCCTGTTTTTTATTCTTTATTTTGAAAAAGGGTCTCACTAAGTTGCGGAGGCCTCACTAAGTAGCTGAGGCTGGCCGCGAACCCGAATCCTCCTGTCTCAGCCTCCCAAGTACTGGGATTACAAGCGTGGGCTACCACGCCCAGCTTAACTGTATTGTTTTATAAACCGGCTTCTGTTAGTCTGTTTTTCTCTTATTAAACAAACTAAACAGAACTTACCAGAAGAGAATTAATATGGAGATTTGGGGTCATAATACATTTATTGAATGCTTTGAATTTCCAAACTCTTCAAGAGCTCAGCTACTGACTGGATCACAGGTACAGTTTCAGTTCATAACACTCAAGTAGCCAATGAACAACTATGTAAACATTTGCAGGCTTTAACAGGCTCTGGGAGTTTGTTCTAGAAAGAAATTCATAATTTATTGGAGGTTTTGGGTTGATTCTGGCAGAAGGAGGACATCTGAGTGGGTCAAATTTATCTAAATGGCATTTCAGTTCTAACTGGTTAATGGTATGCAGTGGAAACCCAATTAAGTCAACACCACCAGGAAATCTAACCTGGAGGTAAAAAGATATATATATATTTTTTTTTTTAATAAGAAAAAGGTAAATGCAATCAATGTGAGAAGGTCTAGCAGATAAGCAGAGATCTAGCAAAAAGCCTTAATTATAAAATTTAAATGTATCTCAGTAGTAGGATTGTAAAGCACTAAAATTAAAGTGCTACAGCAGTGGTTTTAAACATTTTTAAATGTGCACGCTCTGGGCTTTATCCAACAGAAATACATAAAGATTCATGTCAGAGAAGTTTATCTGCAGCAAAATATTTATTCACAGAAAACCAAAAAATGGTAACAGCCTGAATATTTCCCAAGGAGACGTGTTGACTTAAATTATGGTATAGTCATTGCACAAAATCCTGTGCAAATAATAAAAAGAATAAGATTAACCAAGCGCAGATTTGGAAGGGCATCCATTCATCCACTTAAGTGAAAGATGCATGTTATCAAATAATAATATACAATAGCAATCCCATTTATAAATAGCAGCACACACGGAGCACATGTAATGTGCATACACAGAATCCTATGTGCACAGGTGTATGTGTGCGTATGTGTATATATTTACATGAACACTGGAACAAGTATGGATGGATACACACCAAATTGTTATTTGTAAATTATAATAAAGAAGAAACTGGATGGAATGGGGGTCAGGAGACTGACTTTTGACTATTTCTGAATTATGATGATGAGAATGGTTATTTTTTAAATTCACATGACTGAAATAAAAAAAGAAATCCAACAAAGAAACCAATTTATATCTGTATATATATATATATATACATATATATATATATACACACAGATATAAATTTGTATATATATGCATAAATATCTATTGTTATATATATAATATCTTTTTGTACTGGGGATTGAATCCAGGGGCATTCTACCTCTGAGCTACACCTGCAGCCCTATTTTATTTTTTATTTTGAAACAGGGTCTCACTGAGGGCTTTGCTAAATTGCTGAGGCTGGCTTTGAACCTGTGATCCTCCGATCTCAGCCTCCCAAGTACTGGGATTACGGGCATATGCCAACAGGCCTGGCCAATTTATAAAATTATAAAATACAAAGATGTTTAGGGAAAGCTGAGCCAACAACTCTAAGTTCAGATTTTTTTGGCTTCTGGGAGGTTTGACTGCACACTCATGTTCGTGTTTGCTTTGCGTGGACATGGGGTTCAAGCACTTGGCCTCGAGGTGCTAGGAGCTGGCTTCCAGGTTCCTTCAATGCACTGAGCCTTCTCCAGACCCTGAGGGCTGCGGGCCAGCTGGGTGTGAAACCCTCCTCCAGGCAGGGGGTAAGAGAGTGGAAAGGGATGTGCTAGGAACATAGGTGTGTCTTTTGAGAAGGGTCAGGAATGGAGGGGAATGTGTTAAGGCTTTTAGATATTGGCGGGAATTTGAGAGAAAGCTTTTAAAAGAACTATTCACTGGAAAAATACAATTTGCTTCCATTACTCCCAGGCCGCAGGTGTGTGAGGCAGACAAGACGTCCCAGTTGCAGGTCCCCTAAGTTCTGTCCTAAAATGGGAGCAACCAGGGGGTTGAGAGGCAGGGTCACAGGGATGAAAGATTAGAAAACCATTTAGTTTTAAGAAAATATTAATTTTTATGTCCTCAAATGCATTGTTCTCATCCGATCAGAGTGCAGTTCTAAGAAGCTCTGAAACTAAGGGTAAATTATGAAAAGCTCAGGGTTGCTAAGGAACAGCGGTATTTAAATTACAGTATCAATATCTCCAGCTCTGGCCTCCAAAGACGAAAAACCAAGCAGAGGAGCTGGTGCCCTCCAGCACAGCACAGGCGGGGTGGCCTGGAAGACACAGCTTTTAAGTTTAAATTTTTTTTTTTTTTTTGCGGTACTGGGGATGGAACCCAGGGCTACACCCCCAGCTCTATTTTTATTTTATTTATTAATTTTTTTTTGCAGTACCAGGGATTGAACTCCGAGCTACACCCAGGCCCTATTTTTATACTTTATTTTGAAACCGGGTCTCAGGAAGTTGCGGAGGCCTCACTAAGTAGCTGAGGCTGGCCGCGAACCCTGATCCTCCAGTCTCTGCCTCCCAAGTACCGGGATTACAAGTGTGCGCCACCACACCTGGCTCCCAGCTCTATTTTTAAATCCTTATTTTGCAACAGGGTCCCTCTAAGTTGCGGAGGGCCTCACTAAGTAGCTGAGGCTGGCCGCGAACCTGTGATCCTCCTGTCTCAGCCTCCCAAGTACTGGGATTACAAGCATGCGCCACCACGACTGGCCTAAGTTTAAATGTTTCTGAGGGATGGGGTGGCTCTCATAGCCTCGCCCTTCTCCCTCAGCCAGAGCTGGAAAGTTGCATCGCAAGGGCTTCAGGCACAACCAGCTCCAACCAGAGGCTGCCGCAAGGGAACATGGGAGGGGAGTTCTCACTGGACTCTCCAAGACTGAGGACCCAAGAAGGGGGAAAAGGCAGGAAAAATAAGGAGAGGGGGAGCGGGGCAGGGGGAGAGGACCTCGGGGAAGGAGAGCCAAGAGCAGCAACAGAATCCCTCCTGTACCCTCAACACTATGAGTCAACACTGTGACAATTAACAATTAACAATGCTCCGATCAAAGTATAAAAACAAACAAACCAAAAAAACAGTAGCTGGCTCCTGGTATGGACCACTAAACTGTCACCTTCACAGAGACAGGACTCTTGTTTTTTTTTCACCACCATAAAGCACTAGACCAGCACCGTGCCCGGCACACAGTACTCACTAAAAGGGTACAAACCAGCAAATAAAGCTGACAAGAGAGTGCAGCTTTCTTAGACATGGTGCCAGGGAATTAAGGGGAACTCATTTTTCATAAAGGCCCCAAGAGGTTGTGTCCTGGTTGCACCTGGTAGACAAATTAACAATTCACTACTCATGGGGAAGCTTGTCCACACTGGAGGCATTCCCTTTTTCTTTGTACCGACCCACCAGAAGGACAAGGGACACTCTAGAGGGCACCTGGAACCTCTACCTACCATGTACAAGTGTGCCGCACTGAAATGATTGCTAGTAATTTGGGGAGGGACCTTGTTACCGTTTGGATCTTAAAATGCCCCCCAAAGGCTCCGATGCTTAAGGCTTGGTCATCAGCCTGTGGGGCTACTGGGAGGTGGCGGAACCTTTAGAAGGTGGGGTCTGGTTGGAGGAAGTTAGGTCCTCGGGGGCTGCCCTTGAAGGGGATATTGGGCCCCCAGCCCCTTCCTCTCCTTGCTTCCTGACCATGAGAGGAGAAGCTTTGCTCCACGCACGCTCCCGGCCATGATGTTCCGCCTCTCCACAGGCCCAAGCAACGGGGCCAAGTGAACGCGAGGATGGAAAACTGAAAACGTCAGGTATTTTTTCACAGTGACAGAAAGCTAATGGAGACCTTCGACAGTGCTACTTTCAGTGCACAGTCCCAGATGCACATTCTACTTCTGGCATACTAACGAGTGCTCTTGTGAGGTCCCTTCCACAGGTGGATACACAAATGGAGGCAGCATATTTTGCAAGGGGGTGTCTGGCACTTGAAATCACAGGCGGCAGACAGGGTCACCCAAGGGCCCCCGTGTGCTCCATCTACGCCAGGCACATTATATTGATAGTTTTCCTTTCTTAAAAAAAAAATGAAGAAAAAATAACCCTTTTGGAAAACTGTTTTTTAAATGTACTTTTCTTTGGCAATACTGGGGATCGAACCCAGGGGTGCTCTACCACTAATATACATGCCCAGCCCTTGTTTTATTTTGTTCTGGGGTTAGGGTCTTGCTAAGGTGTCCAGGCTGGCCTTGAACTTGCAAGCCTCAGCCTCCTGCATAGCTGGGATTAGACATGTGACACAACACCCAGCTTTAATGCACTCTTTTTATAGACGGGGTCTCCTCTTGAAGGTCCAATTGCCCTCACTAATTTCTACATGTGTCAATTTAAACCTCTCATACAGTTTTCATGTACCTTTGTCCTTCCACGTGTGACTTCTGTACTTATTATGGGAACCAGTGAGCCACTTCCTTGGACACTAATGGGTAGTTCCTGTAATGGCAATGTAGAAGTCCGTGGAGGAAGAATAGGGGTGAGAAGAGAGAAGGCGGTGGTTGAGGTCGGGTAAAGACAGATGCTGCTGCTGTCTTGGTAGTATACGCCTGTAATCCCAGTACTTGGGAGGCTAAGACAGGAAGAGCACAGGTTTGAGGCCAGCCTTAGCAACTTAGTGAGGCCCCCAACAACTTAGTGAGACCCTGTTTCAAAATAAAAACATAAAATAGAGCTGGGGGTGTAGCTTGGAGATGGAATGCTTCTGGGTTTAATCTCCATTACCAAAAAAAAAAAAAAACCAACAAAGATGGACAATGCTAAAGTGGAAGGGTGGGATATGTGATCTTCAGCGGTCCTGAAGTTTGGTATTTCCTCATAGTGTTCCTCACCTTCTATCATTATCATTTTTTTGTGTGTGTGGTACTGGGGATTGAACCCAGGGGCATTCTACTTCTGAGCTACACTCCCAGCCCTATTTTATTTTTTTGTGGTACCGGGGATTGAACGCAGGGGCGTTCTACCTCCGCGCTTCACCCCCAGCCCTATTTTTTATACTTTATTTTGAAACTGAGTCTCACGAAATTGTGGAGGGCCTCACTAAGGAGAGAGAGAAAGAGAGAGAGAGCGAGCTGAGGCTGGCCGCGAACCCGGATCCTCCGGTCTCCGCCTCCCAAAGTACTGGGATTACAAGCGTGCGCCACACGCTTGATTTCCACAAGTCTCCAAAGGTGTTAGCTAACAGTGCAAGAAGGCAACGTTGTGCATCACGTGGTCACTGGATGGGCATGGACATGGGGCCTCTGCTTGCTGGGAAGCTGCTTCTCAAAGCTCAGCTCAGCATCACCACTTAGCTTTTCTACAGGAAACCATAAACCAAATGCAAACCCTTTCCTTGGCTTAAAGAGGAGCCTCCACTCGGGGAAGTGTGGATTAAGCCAGGAGTTACTCTGGGGAAGGCAGGAAGCTGTGACTCGGGGACGCTCGCATCCTGGAGGTGGCAGTGGATGTGGACCTACCTGAGTCCAAGAAGGCTCCTTAACACAAGAGGAAGAGGAACACCTGACCTTGGCCGAACAAAGCACAGCGTTTAGGCAGCTTGAGGCCAGCTGCAAACACTGCCAAACTGCTCAAAGTCACTATGGGGTGAAGGGTGGCACTGGGGGCTGGGTGAAGAGTTGGGTCGCACCCGGCAATCGGGAGCTGCTGTCACTGGACCGGGTTTGCTTGTGTGAATGACTTGAGCCAGGGTCTATGTTGCTCAGGCTGGTCTCCAACTCCTGGGCTCATGCAATCCCCCTGCCTCAGCTCCTAAGTAGCTGGGACTACAGGCCGGTATCACCATGCCTGGCTTGATTTTTAACATAAATTTGAATTCTAGCGCTATCTCTGATTAGGTGTGTCACACTGGACAAGTTCCTTAGCCTCTCTGAGCCTCTTTTTCTCCATTTCTAAAAGAGCAATCTTGGAGCCTGGGCTGTGGCTCAGTAGTGGAGCATGAGGTTAGCACAGCACGCCACAGGCACTGGGCTCGAGCCTCAGAAACAAGGGGGGAGAAAGTCCTAATAACTCCGTCCACTGTCTATTTCACAGAACTGTCGTGAGACTCAACTGAAACAACATATGTGGAACAAGCACACTTGGTAGATCCCAAAATTCTCTAGAAACGCTAATTATTATTAAGTGTGATTTTATTACAGCTGGGACCAAATGCTTTCTGGAACACATTTGTAATTGTTTACCGAAAGCCACGAGGTGGGGGGGGGAAGATGAGGGAATTCCCTTAATAAAAAAAAATGTTTCAGAGCAAGCTTCACAGGAAACCAGTGCTCTGCTGCAGGAGGGGCTGTGTACGGTCCACCACCGCAGCGCAGGTGCTTGGCGTCATGGAGTGGGTGCTGTGGGCACCTCTGTGGGCCAGCCCCTCCTCCCTGCTCCTGTCCACATCACTGGAGGAGGGGGCATGAGGAGTGGCCACAAGGGCTAGGATTTGGGAGTCAGAGAGCCCAGGGTTCCAAGCCCAGTGCCATGTGACCAGACTGGGCTCTTTGTCTAGTGCAGACTGGGCAAGCTCTTGGAATCTCTCTGTGTTTATAAATAATAATAGCTATCACTTTTTATGGTGTTTTCATCATGCACAAAGCAACACATTAAGTATTTATCTCATCTACCCCTCACAATCTACCCACTTTATAGATGGGATAACAGGAGTCACAGAGGTCAAGGGATGCGGGTGAGGGGTTGAGCCAGGATTTTTTTTTTTTTTTGGCAGTACTGGGGATTGAACCCAGGGGCATTCTTCCTCCGAGCTACAACCCCAGTCCTATTTTTTATTCTTTATTTTGAAACAGGGTCTCACTAAGTTGCAGAGGGCCTCACTAAGTAGCTGAGGCTGGCCGCAAACCTGGATCCTCCTGTCTCCGCCTTCCAACTACTAGGATTACAAGCGTGCGCCACCACGCCCGGCTCTAGATCCAGGATTTAAAGTCTGTCTGGCTCCGTGTGGCTAGACAGCCTCCTAGATCTTTTCTACCTGATGTTCTACTACTCTAATAACAACCCTCACAGGCCAACAGCATCACATGGTTTCCAAAGGCTGTAGAGTTCAGAGAACAAGCTCCTGAGTTTGCCTGCCTGGGTTTCCATCAGACTCTGCCTTTTACTGTGGGCCCTTGGGGGAGTCACTTAATCTGTCTGAGACTCTGTTCCCTCTACAATGGGGGTAATGACAGCATCTGTCTAGGGCCATTTCGAGAACTATATAAGTGATGGCTTTCCCTGCCCTGGGCACACAGGAGGTACTCACTAAATGTTCCCTTCCATATCAGTTTCCTGTTTGATCTGGTTTCCCTGGGCATTCCTCTGCCCTAGCAGCTGTGGAGGACGCCTTCACCCTCTGTAACTGGTGCTCACATGATGCTCTGCCCCTTGGGAGGCCTGGAGGGCCAGGGCTCTGGGGATCCCACCAGCCCTTGGTGGAACAGATCTGCTTTCATCTGCTGAGTATTTTGGAATTCTGCAAAAGGCATTATTATTATTATTTTTTTTTGCGGTACCAGGGATTGAACGCAGGGGCGTTCTACCTCCACGCTACACCCCCGGCCCTATTTTTTTATACTTTATTTTGAAACCAGGTCTCACAAAGTTGCAGAGGGCCTCACTAAGTAGAGAGAGAGAGAGAGAGACAGGAAGAGAGAGAGTGAGAGAGCTGAGGCTGGCCGCGAACCCGGATCCTCCGGTCTCCGCCTCCCAAAGTACTGGGATTACAAGCGTGCGCCACCACGCCCGGCTGCAAAAGGCATTATTTGAAAGAGGGATTTCCAACTTAATTTCTAGGAAATGTGTAGACTAAATGGAAGAAATGTAGATGTACTAAAATTTAGCCCTTTTTAAAATGTGTGTCCTTCATTTCTTTCTTGTGCTATCATCTAACTCTAAGGCTTGGAAGGGCATCAGTGGGATAATGGTTCTAGCCTCTCAGTCAAAACCACGGGTGATCTTTTGGAAGTACCAGTGTCCGGCGGCCCTGGGCTGAGCCCTCATCTAACAACGTCCCCAGGCGAGACTCACACACACTTTTCCTAACACAGGTCAGGGTGGTGGTATGGATGCTTTTCTCTAGTAACTTTTCAAAGTTCTTAAAAGAGCTAATGAACAGCCAGGGGTGGTGGCGCACGCCTGTATTCCTAGTACTTGGGAGGCTGAGACAGGAGGGTCACAGGTTCAAGGACAGCCTCAGCAAGACCCTGTTTCAAAACAAAAAATTAAAAGGGCTGGGGTGTAGCTTGGAGGTAGAATGCCCCTAGGTTCAATCTCCAGTACCACACACACATACACACACACACACACACACACACACACACACACACACGAGCTGATGATCACTTCTCAAGGAAAATCATATGGGGGACACACAGCAAGAGCAGAGGCGGCTTTCTGGTTTTCTGGAGCACTACTTGGGACCAGGTTTGAGCTTCTCCTCAAGGAGAGCCTGCAGCGCCCCCTTGTGGACCATCTCATCAACTGGAACATTTCTCTCTGGTTGAAGGCCTTCTTCCCTCACCTGCAGACATCTCCTGCCTCCCAGGATTCCTTGCTGTGCTGTCCACCCCAAGCAGGCCTGTTTCCTTTGCTCTGCGACACCCTAGAGCTTCATCTGGTCTGCATTCAGGTCACAACTTTCCTGAAATACCCTTCCCTCCACACTTAATCCCACCATCCTTTATTAACCCCCATCTCACCCCAGAGGACCTCCCCCCAGAGGACCTCCAGAAACCAGTTGCCATGAAACATATGTTCTATAAATAAAATCTCACCCAATCTTGGTCTTGAGCTGTTTCTGGGGCTCATGACACATCCTCCCAATATACCAAAAGTACACTGTAAGCTCCCTGCTGCCCAGAAACCCCCTTCTTCCCTCATTATGCTCCCGACCCAGTGTTAGGCACATGGTAGGTCGCTCAGGCACACTGGCTGAATGAATGAATGAATGAATGAATGAACGAATGACCCACAGTGCCCTTCCCTTTCACACCTTCCCAATATCAAAATGAATGATAGAGCTGGTATTGTCTATGAATGGACTTCCAGTTCTTCCTTGTTTCAATTATTCTAGAGAGTGTTTACGTTGCTATCCTCTTATCCAAATTTCATTTCCATGATGAAAGACACAAACTTACTTTTATTTTACATTACCTATCAAGGTGGTTATTAAAAGTCTGAAATTCCCTAATGATTTTTTGGGGAAGGGGAGTCCATTACTTTTGCCTTTTTCATCTCGGGGTTCTGCTTTCTTCTGCTGTTCAACACCTACTGTTATAATACGCTTTTACATTCTACACCTTACACTGCTATAAAATAAACCTTTCAAGGCTTTCTGCTTCATATCCTTGTTCGATGTTCCTGTTACTCATGCTTTCCTGAATCACTCTGCAGTCACGTACACTTGACAAACTTCCTACTTTGCTTCTGTGTCTTTTCCTTTAGATGGTTTCCCTAATAAACGTGATTTGTGTGACTGAACCGCATATCTGGGACTCTCATCCTTAATTTATGAAGCCAGACCTTTTGGTTGACCGTGATCTAGTTTCCTCTATTGGCCTATTTTATGCTCCTTCGTGCTCTTCCTTCTACTCTTTTATTGCATGAACTCTGCTTTCTTTTACCTTAAATAAATTTGGAAGACAAACATGTTCTATTTTCATTCGGTTAAGCAATCACTGAAACAGACTTAAAAGCGGAGTTTCCTTTGGGCCTCGGGTTTTTAAGAGGCCTCCATGGGTACCTTTGGCACCAGTCTCAATCCTGGACGTGGCAGGATGCAGACCTCTTGGGGAAGGGGGGCAGCCTCTGGCTTCTACAGCTCTGAGAGCCTGGGGAGGGCAGGACACTGTGCCCCACGGCCTGACACTAATTCCCACGTGCCCTGGGTGGGGCTGAGAGCTGGCTCCCCCATCGACTCTCAGGCGGCTCGCCCCCTCCGCCTCTCCACTTCCTTCCACTGCAGAGTTTGAGCTTTTGTGTTGGCAGCTAAACATGCTCCGAGTCCCTCCTCCTCAATTCCTGACACATCTCTCCATGACTACGGCATGCTACTATCGTAAGAGGGTGAGCCGGAGTTCAGCAGTGGGCTGCGGTCCTGGTCCCGCTGCTGGGCCCTCGCTGCTTGATGCTCTGGGCCTGAGGAGGTGGCCCTGGCTGTGCCCCCTTATTCCACAAGGAGCGCAGGCCTCACCTGCTGTCCTCGCAACATCTCCTGTTGGAGGTTTATGACCCACACAGTCCTCCTGACCACAGAACGGAGGGGCCTGGGTCTCCTCTGCGCCCCCTGCTGCTCAGCGGCGGCAGGGCAGGCAATGAGTGAGTGGCGGGGCCTGGGCCAAGACAGTCCTCTTACCTCGAACTGGATCAGCACCGTCCCGCTTTCCAGGCCTTTCTTTAGCAGGTCCATGGAGCCCTCCAACGTGTGCCCCCCTTCTGGACACACGGGGAAAATGGCCTCTGGGAAAAGCTGGTTCAGTTCATCTTCAGATCTGATCTCCGCAAACGAGTGGACAGCTGGAAGGAGAAGGTAGAGCGCGCCCGCTTATCACTTTCCCTCCAAAGAGCAGCCGGCGCCTGGCGGGTGGCTCACAACACCTCACTACATGATCAAGCGCGGCAGTCATTTTCACCAGAGACACCACTTCTGGGGGATGATTCAGTGTGCGTTAATTACATAAAACGACACGCTAATCTCTCGGGTTAGTTCTAAATGATGGTGTTCAGTACTCACAGGCTCTCTGCCAAAGGTAACGAAAAGGGAAAGAATGTTCTTAAAGACAGCCCATTTCCTCATTCACACTCTCTACCCTCGTTATGTTACTTCTCTCCCTGCCCTACACCCCTCCCCTTCTCAGATCCTTTTAATTTATTCCCTTAAAATGGACACTTCCCACCTGGGCATGGTGGCCTACACCTGTAATCCCAGTGCTTGGGAGGCTGAGACAGTTGGATTGCAGGTGCAAGGCCAGCCTCAGCAACTTCACGAGACCCTGTTTCGAAATAAAATAGGGCTGGGAGTTTAGCTCAGAGGTAGAATGCCCCTGGGTTCAATTCCCAGTAACACACACACACACACACACACACACACACACACACACGAGGCCATTTCCTGGGCACAGGGGGTAGGTCCCAGTTTCCCACGACATCGTTGCTCCTGAGAGCGCTGTCTAACCCAGTTCCCAAGTGAATATTTCTAGTCTACTGTCCTCTGTGCTAGTCCTACTTCTTGAAGTCCAAATTCTCCCTTCATGTTAAACTCAATAGGGAGAACAAACCTAGGCCCCCTCCTCTCCCACTGTGCACAGTATTTCTCCTTCACCTGCCTGAATCTACCCTCTCCCTTCTCCAAAACTGGAAACTTTGGGATCATTTCTTAATTTGCCCTTTCTGCTCAGAAAGGGAAGTCATTCCCTCATTCAAAAGCCTTCAACGGCCCCTTACTACCTTCAAGATGCCAGGAAAGGAGAAGAAAACTAACAGCGTTTGAGTTTCCCCCCGAGTTGAGCCGAATCGCCACAATTCTGCATCTGCTGCTGTTCTTTCCATTTCACAGACAAGGGCGTGGACTCTTGAACAGGGCACGCTGTTGATCCACAGGGACCCGAACTACCAGGGCAGGACATGGGATTCAGTCCGCATCTGACTCATTCTTTTCACTGACCACAGATCAGTTCTTCTTGTACTACATAGTCTGTCATATCTATGACTCCCTGTGCCAATGTTGACGTATAGCTTTTCTTATATATTTGTGTACGTGTGTGTGTGTGTGTGTGTGTGTGTGTGTGTGTGTGTGTGGTGCTGGGGATTGACCCCAGGGATGCTCTACCAGTGAGCTACACCCCAGCCCTTTTTAAATTTTTGAGACAGGGCATTGCTAAGTTGCCTAGGCTTGTGATCCTTCTGCCTCAGTCTCCTGAGTAACTAGGATTACAGCCATCTTGCAGGAGAGTCACGAGAGCGGAAGAGGATGCTGAGGTAAAGCAATGGGCACAGAACAGGGTCCTTGCCTGGCAGGTCCCAGACACCAGCTACTATCTCCATGGAACACGTGCTGTGTGCTGAGCGGGCTGCTGGGGCCGGGGAGGGATCCAGAGAGATCCCCGGGGCTTTCTGGGGAAGGTGGCTTGGCCCTGGCCCTGGGAATTTTAGTGGGAGCAGAGGGCAGGGGTGTGGAGCTGCGTCTGCAGATGGGAGGCCAGCGCAGAGGTCCAGGCCAGAACTTTGCAGTCACATTTTTCATTTACCGTCAGAATTTAAAGCTGTGCAGGAGGACTCAAGGGACTTGGCTTATTATTTTAGAACAAGAGTAATAGTAATGACACTCAGTAGAGGCCTTCCTTCAAACGCCTTCCACACCCCAAGAGCATCCCAGTGTCCACACCATTTAATCTCTGGAAGAACCTGCTAAGGAAGGCACTGTGCTATCCTCAAGTTATTTGAGGAAACAAAAATGCACTGGCACGAGGCCCCTCGGCCAGCAGGAGGCAGAATGAAGTGTCACCAAGACAGTCAGGCTCCGGCCCTAATACCCTCAACTGCCTCTCCGACAAAATCGAATGTGCATGAATAAAATATAAACCTATCCTTCCAGAAGGGGTTGAAGGTGCAGATGTCTGGAGGGCCAGGCAGGTAAGAGCATGATGTGGCTGAGCTGTGTGGAGCTGGAGGAATCTAGGTGCAAGGCAGGGTACAGGGATTGGTGGTGCTGCCTCTCTCCAGAGGACTGGCCCTATGGGGAGAGATCTCCACATTTTCTCAGCAAGCAACCAGACATCCCGGTTGTTATGTGAAAATCGCCATTTTCAAAACCACACACTGGGCTGGCCGTGGGCCTGCTTTGCCGAGGTGGCGTCCCTGTGGCTCCTCCCCCCAACAGGTGTCTGTTACCTTTCCTCCTGATCACCAGGGCCAGCTCCCGCGAGTGGGACTCCCGGCTGGCTTTGATGAACATCACCACCTGGTCGTGGGTGTGCTCCGAGATGTCCCGGCCATTGATCAACACGATCTGATCCCCTTCGTTCAGCTTAGGAATGCAGGTGTCCGCCTGGGTGGAGGGAAGCGAGTTTCTGCGTTACCATAACACCACCCGCGAGGGGAGGAACGCTGCTGCGCTCGGATCCTGGACACCTGAGACCGCTCACTTCTTCTCCCTCAGGGATCCCTGTCATCAGTTATAC
Source organism: Glis glis (assembly GCA_004027185.1). NCBI lineage: Eukaryota > Metazoa > Chordata > Mammalia > Rodentia > Gliridae > Glis > Glis glis. The sequence goes on along the minus strand of PVJS01010673.1, from coordinate 4,968 downwards.
AGCCACTGCTATGGGGATGCATCGTGGGATTTCACAGTGCTGCCCAGAATGTAAGCTATGAAACATTTCAGAATAAAGCTAGGAAGATTGCTGAAGCCATTTTTCCACGGAAGCCAACCTTTGTTTATTCTTTTTTTTTTTTGTTTTTGCGGTGCTGGGGATGGAACCCAGGTGCATTTTACCGCCGAGCTACACCCCCAGTCTTATTTTTTATTCTTTATTTTGAAACAGGGTCTCACTAAGTTGCATTGGGCCTCACTAAGTAGCTGAGACTGGCCGTGAACCTGCGATCCTCCTGTCTCAGCCTTCCAAGTACTGGGATTGTAAGCATGTGCCACCACGCACGGCAACCTTTGTTTATTCTAATGACGCCATTTCTAATCTTTTGTTTTCTGGATGCACTCTTAGAAAGTGATTTGGTAGCCAGAAGTGAGAATCTGCCTTGCAATAGAGAAGGCCTTTGTCAGACTAACTCCAGAGGCAGAAACCATTACGGAGTGATGTGGTGAATGGAACGGAGGAGGAATGAAAGCCTCCTTAATCCCCAGAAACCAGGAGCCATTTACAAAAGGTAAATGACAAGCGTAAGAATGACCAAGAGTAGAACTCCCCAAGTGGTCCTCTCTTAGAAGGCAAGGGGACTCGATGATGTTCTACTGCTTAAAAAAAAAACAAGTGACTACAAGGGAACTGCAGAAGGTGATGGATGTGCCAATCCACTTGTGGTCATCATTTTACTTTGTCTATATGTCTATCAAAACAGTATATAGGCCGGGCACAGTGATGAACACCTGTAATCCCAGCTACTTAAGAGGCAGGAGGATTGCAAATTTGAGGCCAACCTGGGCAACTTAGCAAGACCCTGTTTTAAAATAAAAAATAAGAAGGGCTGGTACAACACTCCTGGGTTCAATCTCCAGTACGGTAAACAAAGCAAAACAAAAGCCACATCATGTTGTGCACCTTAAATACATATGAGAAAAACTAGAAAGGAAAAAAAAGCCAATAATCTCCTTAGGAGGCCTCAGCAGGGCTGGGGTGATGCTGGTGATAAGAAGGGGCACAAGGTCCAGGAACCTGCTGGAAGCAAGCACAACAGAAAACTCCGTGCCTCGGTTCCCTCTCTTCAACAATACTTCCCAAAATTTAATGTGCACACAAATTACCCGAAGGATCTCATTAAAAATGCAGGTGATAAAGAATACTATAAATCAAATGGACCTAACAGACATTTACAAAATATTTCACTCAATAGCTGAATTCACATTCTTCTCAGCTGCTCATAATAAAAAATATTCTAGGCCACAAAGCAATATTAGCAAATTCAGAAAACTGATATAATTCCTTGTGTCTTTTCAGATCATAATGGACTGAAAGTAGAAATCAACAATAGGATGATCGAGAGAAATTACATAACTATATGGAGACTGAACAATATACTTTTGAATGAAGACTGGATCACAGAAGAAATAAGGGGAAAAATTAAAAAATTCCTAGAATCAAATGAAAATAGAAACACAATTTACCAAAATCTCTGGGACACGATGAAGGCAGTTTTATAAGGAAAATTTGTAGCACTGAGTCATAAACAACAAACAAACAAAACCAGAAAGATTCTAAATAAATAATCTAATGATGTATCTCAAGGCCCTAGAAAAACAAGAACTAACCCCAAGCCAGTAGAAGGTAGGAAATAATTAAAATCAGAGCATAAAGGAATGAAATAGAAAATTAAAAAACAAAACAAAGAATGAATAAAAAATACACTGGTTTTTTTGAGAAGACTGATAAACCCTTAACCAATCTGACCAAAAGAAAGAGAGAATTGACCCAAATTACTAAAATAAAGAGATGAGAAAAGAGATATTACCACAGAGAGCATGGAAATCCAGAGAATCATTAGAAACTATTTTGAAAAACATACTTAAAACTGGAAAACCCAGAAGAAACCAACAAATTTCTAGACACATATAACCTACTTAAATTGATCCAAGAGGATTTAGAAAATAGATCAGTAGGCTGGGCGTGGTGGCGCACGCTTGTAATCTCAGTACTTGGGAGGCGGAGTCCGGAGGATCCCGGTTCGCAGCCAGCCTCAACTACTTAGTGAGGCCCCCTCAGCAACTTCGTGAGACCTGGTTTCAAAATAAAGTATAAAAAATAGGGCCGGGGGTGTAGCTCGGAGGTAAAACGCCCCTGGGTTCAATACCCGGTACCACACACACACACACACACACACACACACAAAACCCACGAAAATAGATCAGTAACAAGCAAAGAGATTAAAACAGCAATAAAGAGCCTTCCATCAAAGAAAATGTCCAGATCCAGATGGATTCGCAGCTGAATTTTATAAAAACTAAGCCCAATGCTCCCCAAATTATTCACTGAAATAGAAAACTTCTATGAAGTCAGTATCACCTTAATACAAAAACTGAATAAAGATACAAGGAAAGAAATTACAGGCCAATATCCTTGATGCACATAGATGCAAAAATTCCTTTTTTTTTTTTGTACTGGGGATGGAACCCAGGGGCATTCTGCCTCCAAGCTACACCCCCAGCCACATTTTATTCTTTTATTTTGAAACAGGGTCTCACTAAGTGGCAGAGGGCCTCACTAAGTTGCTGAGGCTGGCTGCAAATCTGTGATCCTCCTGTCTCTGCCTCCCAAGTACTGGGATTATAAGCATGTGCCACCATGCCCAGCTGCAAAAACGCCTAATGTATATCATGGCCAAGTTGGTTTCATTTCAGGGGTGCAAGGCTGGTTCAATATATGAGTTTCTTAGAAGATCTAAAAAACTCAACCAGAAGCCTTCTAGAGCTGGTAAACAAATTCAGCAAAGTAGCTGGAAACAAAATCAACTTATAAAAACCAATAGTTTTTGTATATACCAACCAAGAATACCCTGAAAAAGAAATCTGAAAAACAATTCCACCCACAATATCCTCAAAAACAAAAACTTAGAATTTAACTAAGGAGGTAAAAGACCTCTATGATGAAAATTATACAACACTAGACAAAGACATTGAAGAAGACCTTAGAATGCAGGAAGACTTTCCATGATCTTGGGTAGGCAGAATATGTCAAAATGGCCATACTACCAAAAGCAATACACAGATTCAATGCAATCCCTATCAAAATATCAGTCATTCTTCATAGAGCTAGAAAATATAGTCCCAAAATTCACATGGAAAACAAAAGACCCAGAATATCCAAAGCAATTCTGAGCAATAAGAACCATGCTGGAGGAATCGCAATACCTGGTTTCAAATTATACTAAAGAGCTATAGTAAGTCGGGTGTGGTGGCGCACGCTTGTAATCCCAGTACTCGGGAGGCTGGGACAGGAGGATCAGGGTTCACCGCCAGCCTCAGCTACTTAGTGAGGCCCTCCGCAACTTAGTGAGACCCTGTTTCAAAATAAAGAATAAAAAAATAGGGCTGGGGGTATAGCTCAGAGATAGAATGCCCCTGGGTTCAATCCCCAGTACCACACACACACAAAAAAAGAGCTATAGTAATAAAAACAGCATGGTATTGGCACAATAACAGACACATAGACCGACAGAAGAGAAGACACAGAAACAAATCCTCACACTTATATAGCCAGTTGATTTTTGACAAAGGAGCCAAAAACATATGCTGGAGAAAAGATAGCCTTTTCAACAAATGATGCTGGGAAGACAGGCTATACAAATGTAGAAGAATGAAATTAGACCCCAGTCCCTCACCCTGCGTAAGATCCATCAACTCAAGATGGATCGAAGACCTAGAAATTAGAACAGAATCTTTGCAATTATTAGAAGAAAACATAGGACCAACTCACCCAACATATACTCTCTGGTAAAGACTTCCTCAATAAGACCCCTAAAACTCAGGAAATAAAATCTAGAATCAATAAATGGGATGACATAAAATTAAAAAGTTTCTGCGCATTAAAGGAAACAATCAAGGGTTAAAAGAGAGAGACAAAAGAATGGGAGAAAACCCTTGTAAGCTACTCCTCTGATAGAGGAATAATATAATATTTAGAGTATACAAAGAACTTAAAACACTTAACACTAAAGAACAAATGACACAATCAAAAAACAGCAATGGAACTGAATAGACACTTCTCAAAAGAAGAAATACAAGACTAATAAAAATATGAAAAAATGTTCACCATCAGTAGTAATCAGGGTAAACGCAAATCAGAACTACATTGAGATTCCATTTAACTCCGATTAGAATGGCAATCTTCAAGAATACAAACAATAATAAATGCTGGCGAGGATGAAAGGAAATAGGAACTCTTATACACTGTTGGTGGGATTGTAAATTAGTATAATCACTATGGAGATCAATAGGCAAGTTCCTCAAAAGAGTAGGAATGGAACTACCATATGACCCAGCTATACCACTCCTTAGTATCTTTTCAAAAGAACTAAGAAGACAGAATACTATAGTTATACATGCATATCCATGTTTAAAGCAGCACAATTCATAATAGCCAAATTATGAACCCAACCTACGCGTCTATCAACAGATGAATGGATAAAGAAAATGTGGTATATCCAGACAATGGAATTTTACTCAGCCATAAGGAAGAACAAAATTATGTCATTTGCAGGAAAATGGATGGAACTAGAGAATATTATGCTAAGTAAGATCAGCCAGTTGTAGAAAATCAAGAATCATTATGTTTTCTCTCCGACATGGAAGCTAGAGAGAAAAAAGGAAATAAAAGGGACTTCAGATGAATGAGGAGAGAAACCAGTAGAATAGTTGAAGGGGATTGAGGGAGGGATGTAAGAAGGGGAAAAAGGCCGGGCGTGGTGGTGCACGCTTGTAATCCCAGTACTTGGGAGGCGGAGACCAGAGGATCCGGGTTCGCGGCCAGCCTCAGCTACTTAGTGAGGCCCTCCGCAACTTCGTGAGACCCGGTTTCAAAATAAAGTATAAAAAATAGGGCTGGGGGTGTAGC
>PVJS01010672.1:0-47476 GCA_004027185.1 Glis glis | reverse complement strand
GGAACTGAAACTCCACCATCGTTTCTCCGAAGAAGCTTTCTGATCTTCACGTCTTGGACTGGGACTGAATTAGTGGTTGCTCCAATCCTAAGACTCCAGCTCTTAGACCGTTCGACCAGCTACTGGTTCCTCTGACCCTCCACGTGCAGTCAGAACCTGGGACTACATTGCTGCAAATTGTAAGCCATCTGATAAATCCCTTTTTTTTTAAAATATACTCATTCTGTGTATTCTGTTAATCTAGAGAACCCTGTCCAATACACTAGCATAAAGACAGATGTATATACCAGTGGAAAAGAATAGAGGGCCCAGAAATAAGCTTATGCAGATAAATCCAACAGATCTTCATCAAGGGCACTAAAAAATATACAATGGGGGAAGGAATATCTCTTCAATAAATCATGCTAGGAAAATTAGATAGCCATGTGTAAAAAAATAACATCAGACAATGAACAGAGTAAAAAGGCAACCTAAAGGATGTAAGAAGATTTTTTTTTTTTTGTGGTACTGGAGATTGAACCCAGGGGCATTCTACCTCCGCGCTACACCCCCGGCCCTATTTTTTATACTTTATTTTGAAACCGGGTCTCACAAAGTTGCGGAGGGCCTCACTAGGTAGAGAGAGAGAGACAGAGAAAGAGAGAAATAGGAAGAGAGAGAGAGAGAGAGAGAGAGAGAGAGAAATAGGGAGAGAGAGAGAGCTGAGGCTGGCCGTGAACCCGGATCCTCCGGTCTCCGCCTCCCAAAGTACTGGGATTACAAGCATGCGCCACCACGCCCGGCCATAAGAAGATATTTTTAAACCATGTATCTGACAAGGAGTTAATATCCAAAATACACGAGGAACTTCTACAACATGATAGCAAAAAGAAAAAAAATAGGCATGATTTGACTACATATTTCTCCCAAGAATACATACAAATGGCCAAGAATTGTATGAAAAGGTGTTCGTTGTCACTAACCATATAGAAAATGCAAAACCACAATATATTATTTTGCACTTTAAAAAGTTAAAATAACCCAGACATGGTGGAATGTTACTGTAATCCCAGTACTTAGGAGGTTGAGACAAGAGTATGTCAACTTATCTTAGCAGACTCTTAGAGACTAAGTCTCTCTAAGAGACTCTTAGAGACTCTTAGCAATCTAGTGAAATCCTGTTTCAAAACAAAAATTAAAAATAAAGGGCTGGGGTGTAGCTTGGAAGTAGAATGCCTCTGAGTTCAATCCCCAGTACCACAAAAAGAAAGTTAAAATACATTTTTGAAAACATGAAAATAAGTATTGATGAGAATATGAAGAAATTGGAACACTCAGGTACTTTTGGTAGAAAGGTAAAACAGTATAGCCACTATAGAAAACAGGATGGAAGTTCCTCAAAAAATTTAAAATGGAGCTACCATATGATCCAGCAATCCTATTTCTGAGTGTTAATCTAAAGGAACTGAAAACAGGATCTAGAAAAGATATATACAGTCCCATGTTCACTATAGTTGCATTATTTACAATAGCCAAGAGATGGAAACAACCTAAATTCCCATCAGTAGAGGAAAAGATAAAGGAAACATGATTAGATAGATAGACAGATAGACATATTATTCAGCCTTAAGAAGAAAGGAGGTGGAGAAAAAAAGTCCCTTTGCACCATGTAGAGCAGTAACCCCTGCGCTGGCACTGCAGCCAGCTGGGAACCGCCCCCCTCCAGCCTGCGGCCATGAATGCAAGTGGCAAGGGCAAGAGCTTCCTGGGCTCGGTGCAAATCCCTGGCAGCACAACAGTGTTGGTGGAACTGACCCCCAACATCCACATCTGCAGCCTCTGAAAGCAGCAGTTCAACAACCTGGACGCCTTCGTGGCTCAAAGCAGAGTGGCTGTCAGCTGACCAGCACGCACAGGGCCACCCCCAGCACCATCCAGTTCATATCAGAGGAAATGGTGCCCACCACCCAGGCACAGACCCCCACCAGAACCATCATGTCAGAGACCCAGACCATCACAGTTTCAAATCCAGAATTTGTTTTTGAACATGGCTATCAAACTTACCTCCCCACGGAGAGCAACAAAAACCAGGCGGCCACCGTCATCTCTCTTCCTGCCAAGTCACGCACCAAGAAGCCTGCCGCCCCACCTGCTCAGAAAAGGCTCAACTGCTGCTACCCAGGGTCTCACTAAGTTGCCAAGGGCCTCACTAAGTAGCTGAGGCTGGCCTCGAACCTGCGATCCGCCTGTCTTGGCCTCCCAAGTACTGGGATTTCAGGCATGTGCCACAACGCCTGGCTACTCATGAGAATTTCAAGTTGCTGTGAGTTTTTCTTCCTTTGCTAATGCTTAAGAAGATATCCAGAAATAGGAAAGGAAGATGGGGGGATAGCAAGGTGTCTCGCCCCCTCTCCAAGTCAGAGCTTGGCGGACGGGAAGACTGCTTCCTGACAAGAAAACAAGGGCTAAAACTCAACAAAACAATGGGAGACAAAGTGCAGCGGAATGCGAGGTAGTGGAAAGAGCGGAGGGCGGTAGGGAATTCAAAGCATTTCAATTGGTAAGCAGACCAAGTGGAGACAAAGGTGCCATCTTGGCTGAGCCACACTAGCACCATGGCTCCCAGAATCCTCCAGCAAAGAAACAGCTGATTCTTGTGAAACCAGCGATTATAATCCACCATCAAAAGCAGTCAACATCAGACCATGATGAAATCATGTCGAACCAGATCCACAGAACTCGGGTGAGTGAGATAAAGGGAGGAAGTGTGTTGCCGGCACTCCAAAACTCGGAACTCAGCCGGCGGGAAGACTGCCTCTTAACAAGAAAAGTAGGGAGGGGAGGAGGGCTGTGGGGCTGGGGCACTAGCTGCATCCTGGCGGAGGCCACGAAGAGGACAAGGAGGAAGGTGCTGCTGTGGCCACGACCGCAGAGCTCCAGGCACTGGCCACCGCTGAGCCCGGCACAGAGACAGCTCACCGCTCCCCTGCACCCTCTTCTGCCCACATCCTGGCGACCAGAGCTCTTTCAACCATTTTTAAAATTATATTTGGGCAGGGCCCATGCGACTAACAGGCCGCAGCCTAAGAGCTGTGCGCAGATGCAGCGGGGCCCAGCAATTGGCCCGGCCCTGGGGCACCCCTGGCTCCGGCAGATGGCGATTGCGGCCAGCCCGTGCTCCTGCAGGAAGAGGTATCCTGGCTCCAGGAAGCAGATGAAGGAGATGTTGGCCAAGGACCTGGAGGAGTCTCAGGGCGGCAAGGCTGCCAAGGTCCTCTCAGCCACGGAACTCAAGGTACAGTTGGCACAGAAGGAGCAGGAGCTGGCCAGAGCCAAAGAGGCCTTACAGGGGAGAACCGAGATGGTAGGAAAGAGAGAGGCAGCATGTCGCTGGCGCTCCAAGAGTCAGAGCCCAGACGGCAGGAAGACTGCTTCTTGACAAGAAAAGCAGAATAGCCAAAACTCAACAAAATAATGAGAGCCAAAGTGCAGAGGACTGTGAGTCAGTGGAAGGAGCAGAGGGAGGTAGGGGGCCCAAAGCATCTCATCTAGTAAGCAGAGAGCCGAGACAAAGGTGCCATCTTGGCTGAGCCACTCCAGCACCGCGGCCCTGGAATCCTCCAGCAAAGAAACGGTTGATTCTTGTGAAACCAGTGATTATAGTCCACCAATAAAGCAGTTGACATTGGACCATGATGAAGCCCAAGTTGAACAAAATCCATACCTACAACAGCGGTGACTGCAAAGGGTGGGATGTGAACCTCGGCCCCCCGCAAAGAAAGTGACACGAGAGACATGGATGAGGCGGCCAGGCATAGGAGCACCCCAACACTGAGAAAAAGAGTGGGTGAAACATGCCCCCCCTAGAGTAGCCTAGCACTGGCGCAGAATACCACAGCACTGAAGACACAGCATGGCCCCCTGAAACAGCTCAGCAACGAAAATGCGGGGCCACACCTACACCGCAACTCCCAGAGACCAACAGCAAAGAGACAACAGATCCTTGTGAAACCAGCGACTATAGACCACCATTGAAACCGACCAACTCCGGAACATGATGAAGCCCAAATCAATCCAGACCCGCACCTACAACGACGATGGTTTCAAGGAGTGGGCCGTGAGCCTCTGCCCCTGCAACAAGTGCGATGAGGAGAGACAAAGAAGAGGTGACCATACACAGGAGCAGCACAACCCTGAGAACAGGAGCCAGTAAGCCACGGCCCCCATGAGCAGCCCAACACCATCCTGGAACACCCCAGAACTGAGGACATATGTAGATGAGACATGGCCCCTCCCCAGCGGCCCAGCACAGAGAACACAAGTGAGTCAGCCCCCGGCCCCGCCCCCAGAGACCCCCCTCCTGCACTGGGGATGTGGGGCAGGCAAATCTTCGGCCCCACTCCCGGAGACTCCCGGTGCTGGGGACGCGGAACAGGCAAGCCCTTGGCCCCGCCCCCGGAGATCCCCCCAGCACTGGGACAAGGGGCAGGTAGGCCCTTGGCCCCGCCCCTGGAGAACCCCAGCACTGGGGATACAAGGCGGGTGAGTCCTTGGCCCCGCCCCCAGAGAACCCCTCCCCCGGCACAGGGAATGCCGGGTGGGTGAACCCTTGACCCCACCCCTGGAGACCCCCCGATGCTGGGGACGCGGGGCAGGTGAGCCTTTGGCCCCACCCCTGGAGAACCCCTACCCCCAGTGCTGGGAATGTGGGAAGGGCAAGCCCTCGGCCCTGCCCCCAGAGAACCCCTCCCCCCGGTGCTGGGGACGCAGGGCGGGTGAGCCCTTGGCCCCGCCCCAGAGAACCCCTCCCCTCCACGCTGGGGATGTAGGGCAGGTGAGCCCTTGGCCTTGCCCCCAGAGAACCCCTCCTCCTGGAGCTGCAGACACAGGGTGGGTGAGCCCCTGGCCCCACCCCAGAGACCCTCTCCGGCGCTGGGGACGTGGGGCGGGAGAGCCCTGGGGCACGCCCCCAGAGATCCCCTGTGCTGGGGACACAGGGTGGGTGAGCCCTTGGCCCCATCCCCGGAGACCCCCGGCGCTGGGGACACAGGGGAGGAGAGCCCTTGGCCCTGTCCCCAGAGACCTCTCCCCCCCCCAGTGCTGGAGACACAGAGCGGGTGAGCCCTTGGCCCTGCCCTTGGAGAACCCCTCACCCTGGCACTGGGGACATGGGGAGGAGGGAGCCCCTGGCCTCACCCCATAGTACCCCAGTGCTGAGGTCAGGGGACAATGAGCCATGACCCTGCACAGGAGGGACCACAGACAAGGAGAGAAAACCTCAGATGAGTGAAGAAGGTGAACTAACTGGGGGAGACAGGAGGGAAGGAGAGGGAAACAAACTGGAGCACAGGATGGACTTACACAAAGATATCAAAGTTAACTACTATGCTGAAAACGGGAAGGAGGGAGGAGGAAAGCAGGATGGGGTGGGAATTGAGGAAGGCTAATTGACCAATAAGTGCATGTATATGTCAACCACCCTGAAATCCTTCAAGATGTATGTTTGCAATGCACTAATAAAAAAAAAAGATGAAAGGAAATCTTATCCTATGCTACAACATAGATGAACCTTGAGGATATTATGCTATGTATGTGTAATAAGCCAGTCAGAGAAGGCAAAATAACTCCATGATTCCATTTATATCAGATGTGAAAAATAGTCTGTATTGGACAGGGTTCACTAGATTAACAGAATTCACAGAATGAGTATATTTGAAAAAGGGATTTATCAGATGGGCTTACATTTTGAAGCAATGTAGTCCCAAGTTCTGACTGCACGTGGAGAGTCAGAGGAACCAGTCGAGGGGTCTAAGAGCTGGAGTCTTAGGATCAGAGCAACCACTAATTCAGTCCCAGTCCAAGATGTGAAGGTCAGGAAGCTCTTCAGAGAAACGATGGTGAAGTTTCAGTTCGAATGGGCTGGAGGCCGAAGATCTCAGACGAGAGCAGAAGATCAAGAAGCTCTTCAGAGAAACGGTGAAGTTCCAGTTCTATGAGCCGGTGGCCGACGATATCAGGCGAGAGCAGATGCGTTTTCTTCGGAAAGAGTCGCGCATTGCTCTATGCGGCTTCTCCCTCTTTTATCTAAGTTCTGCACCTATCAGAATCCTGCTGCCTACATTCAGGGCAGGCTTTCTGTTTAATCTGCTGTTACATACCCAAAGTCACATGATCTTGAGTGTGTCATGATCAGGTCAAGTTGACAAACTAGATTGACTATCACATAGTCAAATCCATGAAAGTAGAAGGTCAAATGGTGGTTGCCAGGGGGAATGGGAAGTTGTTTTTCAATAAGTATAAATTTTCAATCATGCTATATAAGAAAGTTCAAGAGATCTGGTGAACAACATAGTGCTTATAATTAATGATACTGTCATGTGCACTCAAAAATCTATTAAGAGAGTAGATCTCATGTTACATATTTTGTACCACAATAAAAAGAAAGTAGACACTGCAGGTTAAAATCAACAATAAGAGCCAGGCGTGGTACAGTCCTGTAATCCCAGTACCTGGGAGGCTGAGACAAGAGGATAGCAGGTTCAAGGACAGCCTCAGCAAGTAGTGAGACTCTCATAAGCTTAGCGAGACCCTGTTTCAAAATAAAACAGTTTTTAAAAAAATAGGGCTGGGGGTGTAGCTCAGAGGTAGAATGCCCTTGGGTTCAATTCCCACTACCACCAAAAAAAAAAAAAACAACAGTAAGAATCAAATTAGTGGAAGGAATCATAAATATAATTTTTGCTTCTAGACCAATGGCCAACAACAGTATAAAACTACTTTGGGTTTTATTTTTCAAAGTATATTCCACAATTTTTCATGGTAACTTCCTTCATTATCCTTAAGAAGTTTTTCTTCAAAATGTCTTAATCCCAGTTTGAAATACAGCATTTGTTTCTTGTCCTAAGTCTAAATGCTTTATTTGGTACTTGTCCATGCCTCTGAGATTTTTGTGTGCCTTTTCTTTTTCTACCATAAAGTTTATAAAATGGCTCTGAGACTTAATCATGCCATAAACTACTACAATTCCTTGGTATTGTACAGCAGACTGATGATCCTTAAACTTCTTAATGAAACTATCAGTTCAGTTAACAAAGTAGTTATCTCATCAGATTTCATTTTCTTGGCTATCCTTTCTACTTTGTGACCAAGCCCTTCCCTCTCAAAATGCCTGGAATGAGGTTCAGTGTGTCTGTACTATCCATATGTGACTACTTATAGTTAAATTTAATTAAAGTTATATGAAATCTAAATTTCAAGCCAGGCGTGGTGGCGCATGCTTGTAATCCCAGTACTTTAGGAGGCGGAGACCAGAGGATCCGGGTTCGCGGCCAACCTCAGCTCTCTCTCTCTCTCTCTCTCTCTCTCTCTCTCTTTCTCTACTTAGTGAGGCCCTCCGCAACTTTGTGAGACCCAGTTTCAAAATAAAGTATAAAAACATAGGGCCGGGGGTGTAGCTCGGAGGTAGAACGCCCCTGAGTTCAATCCCCAGTACCGCAAAAAAAAAAAAAAAATTTCAGTATCATAATCACACTAGCCACATTTCAAACGCTCAACAGCAACACGTGGTAGCAACTACTGTACTGATAGTGCAGACAAAGAGCATTTTCATCAAGGCAGAAAGTTCTTTTGGACGACACAGTTCTTCTAGCTTCTCCCCTTATTATTCAAAATCCCCATCCTTATTAACATGTTAACAGAACATGTTAGCTCTAAATAAATCTTACTTGTCTCATCTGAAAAGTGAGAATAACACTTTTCTGACTCAAGAAACAGGACTGACCCAGATTGGCTTTGAGGCTCCTTCCTAGTACAATAGTCTCATTTCTGTGACTCCACTAAGAGTTGACCCTTGTTCAGGAAGATAACTCCATTACAATGCTTCTCTGGGAAAAAATCTAATTTGAATTACATCATCCTAACTCACAGCCTCTTTGCCAAGAATCTAACCTACTTAAGTGTAGGAACTGCTTTCCAACTCCACAAATTCCTTATTGGGTCCAATATGGCGGGTGGTACTCAAACTCTATCAGTTTCTTCATACACCAGCAGGTCTCCAAAACACTGTGATCAGAGAACCAGCCCCTCCAAGAAGGGTCACAGCATGCCTGTACAGAGACATCTGGGAAGCAGAACATTTATTTTAAAATGAAAACTGCATCGTCCTATAAGTAATTAATTGGGGAACATAAGTTGTATTTGAACTAAAATGGAACCTTTGATTACACTTAATGTCTGTTGGATGATTAATGTATAAAGTATTTGCTGTTTACTAAACAAAGTATTTGTCTTTTCTTCACCATCTGAAAAATCTTACTTAAAACACTTATTTTCAAAGATGTGATCATCTCTTTGGCACTTACTGGACTGTTAAATTGAATTCATGCTGTCCTTCCACGTTTCCCAGCCTACTCAGGAAGTATGAAAATGGGAACTGATGAGCGAGGCCTGGACATGTTTCCACATCCACTGTGTTAATGTTTATTAATGCGAGTCAGCCCTGCACATGGAACCACCACCTGGACCAAGATAAATGGCAAACAGTATACTTTGCTGCTTGGGCAACTTCTCCTCCACGTATTCTAAACCAGAATAAGTTTCCTGACTTGAGATATTACTCACTTTTATCACAAGCCTTATTGAGATTATCATGTCATATCAGCAACCAGGTAGATGTGAATGACAATCACGCCCAATAAGATATCTTGTGATTGTTCATCTTGGCTGTAGGTGTTTCTGAGCTAGAAAAAAAAAAAACAATAATGAATTGGGAAAAGGGATAATCTTCCCAGTCTGCAGTACTGCCAACTCAATTTCGCTGTGTCATTCTTGGCTTCTAGCCTCATGAGAAACCAGAAGTTTGTAAACACATCCAGGAACCAGTGGTTTTTATCCCACAACTCACCAACCTCCAGAAGATAAAAGCAAAATCATATAAACACATGCACTTATTCCTTGGGAGAAGGTTAATAGCTTACATAAGATTTTGAAAGGAGTCGGTGATCTAGAGGAGATTAAAAAGTCTTGATTCTGGTGGATTTGGAATGTAACCAAGTAACCAGTAAAGTTATTACTTTTGCCACTAGTGGGGGCCATGACTGGGCACATCTCAGTGGACAGAGTCAAAAGAAGCCGTATGTGAATGTGTAAGTTGAGAGCCCTTCTCTCTCACCAGCTTAGAATAGTGGGGATGCGATCAACAAACACTGATGATGGACTTTAAGTATTTTGAAATTATGATTTATTATAAAAGTACAAATTTGGTTTTTATACCCATTCTTGGCATGCAGCTCTTAAAACCCTCATTATGTCCTAAGTGATAAGAGCCTTGGGAACATCATTGGTTATATAACATTTGGTCTTTCATCCTGGGTTATTGGCATACCTCCAGAGCCATGGTGAAAGGAGTTTCTCTCTTCATTCATGCCAAGCCCCTCTCAGCCATTTCTGAGTTTTTGTCAATTAGATGGTTTTTGGAAACCCCCTTGATAACCATGGAATGGGGGCTGGTTACTGGGGGGCAGCCAAGTGATTAGGGGTTGGGACTTTCAGACCCAATTTCCTGCTCCTCAGGGACAAGGGGCCAAAGGCTAAGTTGATCATCAATGGCCAATGATGTAATCAATCACGGCTTACAGTATGAAGCCTCCATAAAACCCAAAGGGACAGAATTTAGAGATCTTCCGGGGTGGTGAGCACACAGAGGTGCTGGCAGGGTGGTGTGTTGGGATATAGAAGTCCCCTGGCCCTACCTTGCCGTATGCACCTATCCATTTAGCTATTCCTGAGTTGTATCCTTTATAACAACTGTTAAGAGTAAATACATGTCTCCCCTAGTTTGAGGAACCCTTTTGGCAAATTATGAAATGCAAGGAGGGAGTCATGAGAACCTCTGATATATAGCGAGTTGGTCAGAATCATAGGTGATGACCTGGGCTTGTGAGTGGCATCTGAACTGGGGGAATTCCTGTGGAATGGAGCCCTTACCCTGTGGGATCTGATGCTATCTCCAGATAGATAAGGTTGGAGTTGAATTAAACTGTAGGATATCAGGTTGGTATCTACATAGAATAGGAAAATTGCTTGGCATGGAAAATCCATACCTGTGGTGTCATATGGGAAGTACTGAAAGTGATAGCAGAGGAAGAACAATTTTCTTCTAGTTGATGTAGAGAAGAAAGTAATTTTCCCTTCCAGCCCAGAAAGACTGGTCAGAGCTCTGATTATAATACCGCCCACCATTATTGGTTGGGCACCTATGCGCCAACCAAGTGATATACATTCTTCCATTTTTCCTCAATAATTCTTAAAGGTGAAAATTTTATGCCATTTTCAAGATGAGAAAACTGAGGCTCAAACTAGTTAATTCGTTCAAGATAACAAAGTTAATATATTTTGGTACCAAAATTCAAGCCTAGGTCACTCTGAATCAAAAAGCTTGTTCGTTAATATTACCCCGCTGGGTATATCTTTCCAAATCTTAGGAATGGACTATCAATTCTCCTGTCATCCTGCCTAAAACTGAAAAGATGGCACATCTCAGGATTCTTCCGGCAGGGCAAAGCAAGGCTAATTTTAGAAGTCTAATGAGAAAGGATTAAGGTACTTCCTGGTAGACAGTCAACACAAGTGGCTCTCATTAGCAACAATGAAAACCCAGCTTGTGTGGTTGGCCACGGCAGCAGCCTTCGCTTTCTTTTGTGATTCTCAGCTGGGTTGCCCCTTTAAGAAGCTTAGCCCACATAGTCACATTCATAGATCCTCTAAATCAAAACCTTTTTTAAAAAACATCCAGGAGTGATTCCTAACTACCAAGGAGTAAGACATATCCTTTCAGGAAAGAACATTGAAGAGGTTTATCTGAATGTCAGTGAGTTTCAACTATTCAAGAGAAAAAGTCATCTAGAAAAGTGATTTTACACAATTTGTGGATTTTATTCCATTCCAGCAAACTTTTACTGACACCTGCTCTGTGCAGGAACCATGCAAAATGTTGCAGAAGAGACAAAGATATATAGAAGGAGATGGCTGTTCACTGGAGGTTGGCAGTTCATTGATAGAGACAGGTACACACCCAGTATGCACAGCTGATGGATTCTTCATATACACTTTGGAAAACTGATTTCCAGCCAAAGTGCAAGAAGAGAGCAGGAGAGAGACACAGTGATTCCAAGGGTTGGGAGGGGCAGAGACAAGTTTGAGAAGGGTTTGTGGAAAGTGTCTGCTCTCTGGCTAAATAAAGACAAGTAAGATACTGATGTGCACTAGCATTCCAAAAACAGAGATGCAGAGGGGAGTGTGTATCTGGGAAATAATGACCTAGGAAGGCCAGAAAGTAGAGTGGCAGTGGAGAGTCAAGAATGTAACAGCAATAAGCCTGGGAAAGTGAGTTGAAGTAAAGTGTGCAGATTCATCATTGTCAACCCTATCCTATAGACTCCTTTCACTCAAAGTATGGTCAAAGAAAGAGCAGCCTTGAAAGACATGGAAACATTTTAGACACGCAGAACCTCAGGCCCCAACCTGGAAAGACTGCATTGGAATGGACTTTCTTACCAGAACCCCAGGTAATTCATATGCACATTAAGGTTTAAGAAACACCACTGCAGACAATGGGGAGCCAGGAAGGTTTCTAAGGGAGAGGAGTACAGTAGACCTCCCCCTTATTCCTGGATTCTCTTTCTCCAGTTTCAATGACCTCAGATCAAATGTGGTCTGAAAATATTAAATGGGAAATTCCAGAAATAAAACAATTCACGAGTTTTAAATTTGGTATCATCCTGAGTAGCATGATGAAATCTCATGCCATCCCCACCGTGTCCTGCCTGGGACAATAATTATCCCTTTGTCCAGCATATCCACATTATATAAGCTACCTCCCCATTAGTCACTTCATACCCATCTCAGTTATTAGAGTGACTGTCACAGTATGACAGTGCTTCTGTTCAAATGGCCTTTATTTTCCTTAATAATGACCTCAAAGCATAAGAGTAGTGATCCTGGCAATTTAGATATGACAAAGAGAAGCCACAAAGTGCTTCCTTTATGTAAAAAGGTGGAAGTACAATTGGATATTTTGAAGAGGTAGAGAGATCATATCCACATAACTTTTATTAAAGCATATTGTTATAATCTATTTTACTATTATCATTGTTAATCTCTTACTGTGCCTAATTTATGTTAAACTTTATTAAGTGTGTAAGTATAGGAAATATAGCATATATAGCATTCAATGCTATGCTATACTGACCAATCTACAGTTTTCGGCACCCATGAGGGGTCTTGGAACATGCCCCCTGAAGATGAAAGGGGACTACTGCAATCTGCTCTCAGTTGTGCTTGGGAATTGCAAATTTGCAATTTGTGTAGAGGGTGCACAAGATGGCCACTGGATGAGCCATTATTCAATGACCAAAATCTTTTATAAAAATACGAATAGTAGTCTTTTGGAATGATGATTTTTTTTTTTTTTGCGGTACCGGGGATTGAACCCAGGGGCGTTCTACCTCCGCGCTACACCCCCGGTCCTATTTTTTATACTTTATTTTGAAACCGGGTCTCACGAAGTTGCGGAGGGCCTCACTAGGTAGAGAGAGGGAGAGAGAGGGAGAGAGAGAGAGAGGGAGAGAGAGAAAGAGACAGGGAGAGAGAGAGAGAGAGAGAGAGAGAGCTGAGGTTGGCCGCGAACCCGGATCCTCTGGTCTCCGCCTCCCAAAGTACTGGGATTACAAGTGTGCGCCACCACGCCTGGCTTGGAATGATGATTATTAAATGATACTCTTGTAGCCATAACTCCATTGTATTTGACTTTGATGTAATTAGGATATTAATTTTGATAATGCAATTTATTTATTGAATGGGAGAATGAAGAAGTAAAACCAGAATGCTGCAAAAAATAAACATACTTCTCACTGTAATTCACCATCTGGGATCTTTGGAACCACGCGGTTTGATTTTAGATGGTTCCAATTTTTAAAACTATCTAAAAATCAGGTAGCCCAGACCCAGTAATGTGAGATAAGATCAATCAAGCAGGCTCAGCGCCCTCTTTCCAGAGCAGTCTCTTGCAACTGCTACACCCTCCCCCACTCCCCAAACACCCATTTTGAGATAGCCAGGATAATTTTCTTCATTTCCTGCCCAGACAGCTGTGGAATGTTGTAATTCATTGTTAGACAGCTGCAGCAATCCTCCCTAGAAAAGGATACATCTTGTCAAGGATACGGTTATTCTCAATTTTTTAGTTTATTTTTTAAACAGCGATGTACCCACCAGATGGAGAAACAGTCCAGCCTGAGAAACCTCAAAGGGGAGCCGAATCTAACATGTGCATCCCTGCTTGGAGGTCAGTGCTACAAATACCCTAGCCGGGTCACTTGTAATCTTCCCTGCTTCAGCAAACAGTCCAACCCACTCCTTTTGGAAAATCCTCTGGATTCCCGAAAATAACTCCTTCCTAGCTGAGTAAACCTTAACCCTCTCCTACAACCAGATAAGAAAAAGCAGTGCATCTACAAAGCAAAGAGGAGACAGTTTTAATGCTCAGTTCTCTCCTCCCTCTGCATCCACCAAACAGCCCTGCTATCTTCTGATCTTTACTACAAAACTGGAGAGGAAAGCAAAAGAAGAGCTGAAAGAAGATTAAAATGTGTGTGTGTGTGTGTGTGTGTGTGTGTGTGTGTGTGTGTGTGTGACAGAGACAGCCACATAAAAATAGAAAACGACCTCAGGTGACAGTGAATAGACAAGACTTGGAAGTCTGGGGAGCAGAGATGCTCAGAGTGCGAAGGAGGGTCCTGTGAGGGGTCGGGGTCAGGCTATTCAGATTATTTGGGAAATGTTGGATATTAGGTCAGGAGAGGTCTGTGACCATGCCATGTTCCATAATTTAGATATCACAAATCACAAACAGGACAAATATGAAAGAAGCTTTTCTACTCTTAAATGACTGCTTCCTCTTTCCTAATAACATCTTACTTGGTACCATTTTAATTTTTTAAGGCACCATAGTGATGGCAAAATGGATTCAGAAGCAATTAAAGTCCCTCTAGTTTCTTTTGTGAAATTGATGTTTAATAGTTATTTGGGGAGTTTTCTCCCAATAAAAATTTCATTTTTCCTCATTTCTATTTCAGAATCTCTAATAATCATTAAATTTTGTTTGATGAGTTCAAATAAAGCCATTTCACAACTTCATAAAATCAGCCACAAAACTCCATTTCCTGAAGTAAAAAGGAGATGGGGTCTTTTTCCATTGGCACAACCTGGAAGTCCACAGAAGCTGGGGAGCAAAGTTCAACTGGCCCCATGCAGTCAACAAACCTCTATGAGTACCCATGAATACCTACTACCTATAAGGTGCCCTGCTAGGCAGAGGCTACAGCAAGGAAATCCTTGAGGTAAAACCTTGTCTCACAAAGCTTATGTGAGGGTAACAACAAAGAAAGGGTAATTAAAATATAGGTTCATCAATACGACATGGGCAGCTACCCACTGGGGATCAGGAAAGCCTTCCCAACCAATTGGGAGAAAACATTCCTCCAGGAATTAATTATTCTTACTTTGTGTGTGTGTGTGTATGTGTGTGTGTGTGTGTGTGTGTGTGTGTGTGTGTGTGTATGTATGTGTGTGTGTGTTGTTCATTTGTTGTTTTGGACTTTTTTGTCTTCTTTTTTGGTACTGGGAACCAAACCCAGGGCCTCCTGCATGCAAGGCAAGCACTTAACCACTAAGCTACATCTCCACTCCAGTTAATTTTCCTTAAAAGTTAATTTTGTTGGAAGTTTTTGATAAACCTGGGTATGCTCAGTCAGGGTTAACCAGCTCTAAGAATTTATAACTTGACTAAAGAATTTAAAGTAGAATCATCAAGGATGTGCACAAGACAAGTTATCCCAGCACTACACAACAAGTTGAAGAGGTCTAAATGCTGTAGCCATTTCTGTGGCATCTTAGAAAGTCCTTATGTGCCTGGTACATTGTAGGCAGCCTGTAGTTGGTTTAGCGGGAAAGGTTTCCTAGTCAGAAGGGCATTGTCCTCAAGTAGCTTAGAACAAGCTGCAGAGCTGGCCTGCTTGGCTTTGAACCCTGATTCTCTCATTCAATAGATATTTGATCTTCGGCTCAACCTCTCTGTGTCAGTTTCTATGTATGAGAAACAGAGATAATAATAACCACTGCCTAGCCAGATATGGTGGTACATGCCTGTAATCCCAGTACTTGGGAGGCTGAGACAGGAGGATCACAGGTTTGAAGTCAGCCTCAGCAACTTAACAAGACTCTCAGCAACTACAGAGACCCTGTTTCAAAATAAATAAAAAAGGGCTAGGGGTGTAACTCAGTGGTAGAATGCCCCTGGGTTCAATCCCCAGTACCAAAAATAAAATAAATAATAAAAATATTAGCACTTGCCTCGCAGGGTTATCATGAGAAGTGAGCTCATATTACGTAGTCTTTAGAACAGCAGTTGGCCCTCCATTGTGCATTGGAAGGGTTACGTTAAAAGCCAGGGTTAAGAGGACCCCAATTCAATGTCTATCAAGAAAAGGGTGGCTGATGCATAATGAATCTCAGGTCGTATCTGATTTTTCTCTGGATGAGATGACTTCTATGAATGAAGAGAGCACCTATCTGAAGCAGCCTCCCTCTCAGCCAACAAAAATCCACTCAGACCATATTCAAAATGAGCTCTGTAGTCCACTTCCTTCTGGACAGGTCATAACGAGTGGGATATGTTTGCCCAAGACGCTTCCAATGAGGCCCATCACCTCTCTTCTTGAATTAGTAACAGATACTTGCAAAAGCAAGAGGCAGTCTCATCTACAGGATTAGAGCTCCTACAATCTGAGGTCAAATTAGCATGATATTCTGGCCATATCCTTTGCTATATCTCTCTCTTTAATTCAGCATTGAATTTAATTACATCGATAGGATTTTTTGTCTTATCTCAGATTATAAAACGAATTTTCATAAATCTCTGCTTTCCCTAGTGTTCTTCACAAAAGTCATCTAACAACTCTCCTTCCCTAGGCCATTTGAAAAAAAAATACACTTAGGCATATACATTACCCCAGACTGACGGGCTTCTACAAAACTAATGTCCCTGTCTCTTATCAGAGGTCCATGCTGAAGGAGCGGCCACATGCAAACTGCTTGTAAGCTACACAGGGCAAGTAAATGCCAGGAAGCAAAGCTGGCTGCCTTTAAGATTTGACACAGACATTCTAAGTCCCAGAATGATTTCTTTTCCGAAATTTTACTAATTAGTCATTTTCTTAAGCTGTGACAAATAAGAGCAAAGGACAAAAGCTTCCTTAGGAGGATATTAGGAGTGCTTTACCCTACTTTGTCAGGCAGTTTAATAAATGTTCCACCGAGGGGGTCAGGAGCCACAGTCCCGCCCAGCCTCACAGCAGAGAAAAACACCACTGATACGCACTTGAGTCCCTGACCTGCAAGTTAACACTCCGTTTTTCCAGACGGCCACTCTCCAGAGTGCAGGATGACAATCCAGTCAAATGGGGCTCGGACCTGACCACGAGCCTCATGTTCAATTGTGAGTAAAATCAGGATTTGAAGTCAGGTCTCTGAAGATCAGACGCAATGGCATGAACTTGGTCCCCTAATAAATCACCGCTGAAGTTAGTGTTCAGAAGAGCAAATGCTATATGATGCTGCTGGCAAGATGAATTCCAGTACAGTCTCGCCTGTCTCCTTTTGCTTGGCTTCCAACTTACAAAGAAGTTTAATCAGAGTTTCCACAACTCCAAGTTTACCCATTGTTTAAGACCAATTTTTTGTTGTTGTTGTTGTTCTTTTGGGAAATCATTCTCACAGATGGCCTCGGAGGAGGGCGGGTTATATATTGTATATTTATTCTGAAAGCTGCAGGCTCTCAGAAGACCAAAGTTTAGGGCAAAACCATATGTACATCCAGAAATCCTACATGAAGAAAGAATAAAAGATATCTAGTCATTTTGAGAACAAAAATTACGTATCAAGTTATTTGTAAAGAATTCTTAACATTTTATGTTTTCCATCTAGGAACAATGAACATAAAGAATAATACCTACAGATTATTATTTACCTTCTGAATTCAGCCTCAGTGAAACACGTGGTACAGAAGAAAGCATCACCAGTAAGAATCAAAACATCATAGAATATTGATGGTTTACCCCATGCTCTTCTTAGCAGATTTTAAGTGGGCCAAATAATACAAATTCAGCATTTAAGCCTGCAAAGTACAAATGTTTTTTTTTTCTGATTCTTAATGCAAAGATGTGTACTCACATAGAAAAATCAATTTGTCAACCTTGTGTGTAGATGACATTTTTCATTTCACCACTTGCTGAAGAAAAACACAGACAATGTATATTGCTAAATAAAGTGACATTTAGAAAACTGTGATTTTTTTTCATTTACCATCTTGGTCACATTTAAAAAATTTTTATTTCAAATATTACATGAATAAACCTTCCCTACATATTCAAAATCAAACTAGAAAAATTCCTGGCAAGAGTTGGGTGTGGTGGAGCACACTTGTAATTCCAGTACTTGGGAGACTGAGATCAGAGGATCCAGGTTCGCTGTCAGTCTCAGCTACTTAGTGAGGCCTCCGCAACTTAGTGAGACCCTGTTTCAAAATAAAGAATAAAAAATAGGGCTGGGGGTGTAGCTCAGAGCCCCTGGGTTCAATCTCCGGTACCACACACACACACACACAAAAATTCCTGGCAAGGAAGCAAATTTTTTGCCTATTCAAATCATCCTTTTATGCCTCTATTGTCAAAGTGATGCACACAATACAGAAAAAGCTGAATAAGTTGAGAATTTGGATGCTCTAATTGAAGATTATCCAGGTTTCCACTTGTCCAGACTGTCTTTTTTATTTTTTCCCCCAATACTGAGGATTGAACTCAGGGACTTGCACATGCGACGCAAATACTACCACTGAGCTACCGCTCAGTATCTTGGCTCTTTTTTTTTTTTTTTGGTCTCACTAAGTTGCCCAGGCTGGCCAAATACTTGTGATCCTCCTGCCACAGCCTCCTGAGTAGCTGAGATTACAGGCATGCACCACCGTGCCCAGGCTGACTGACTTCTTTAAATGCCAGCACAAGCCTTTGAGGACCATGAGCTCACCTCTAGTTCTCTGACTACATTCTCATACCTGCTGAGCTAGAAGCAATAATTTACAGCTTCTCATCATAAAAGAATCAGATTTACTTCTTGAAAGGAAATAGTTGATCACTAACT
Organism: Glis glis; assembly: GCA_004027185.1. Classification (NCBI taxonomy): domain Eukaryota; kingdom Metazoa; phylum Chordata; class Mammalia; order Rodentia; family Gliridae; genus Glis; species Glis glis. The sequence continues at coordinate 29,245 of PVJS01010672.1, read as the reverse complement.
GCTCTCTTAGTCGTGTCCTGACATTTAAAAAGTGGCTTTTGTGGAAATAGACTGCCTGCCCTACTATTTTGCAAGCAGAACACTTTTTTTTAAAGGAGCTTCATTGCAGTGAGTAAACCCATTGCTCAGTTTCCCTGATGTGGGCTCACAACCAACACCCCAACCCATTCTGGCTTCACATGCTTTATACTGTAGGAAACGAGGTTCTTGCTTAAATACCAGGTTTCCATTAACGTCAATGCCATTTGATGGAAATGAGGTTCTTGCTCATTTTCAGACCAGCTCCATTAACATCAATGCCAGTCCCTGAGCATCACTTCATTTGTTTCTTAAAAAGAAAGTCTGGCAATACTGGTCATCTCAATCACCATTTCCTAGTTAAGAAACTGCAATTCATAGAGGTACAAAAGAGGTAAGTTCACTTAGCTGCCAGGAGTTTGAATCTAAATGGTCTGCATCCATCCAAAATCTTGATTCTAGTCACCGAATCCTTCTGCTTCTGTTTCTGGCCACAAGCAAAATATGGTGGGTAAGATCTTGTAGTAGTCCATTTTCTGTCACTGTAACAAAATACCTAAGGTTTGGTTCTTTATAAATAAGATAGTTTATTTAGCTCACACTTTTAAAGGCTAAAAGCTCAAAGACCAGGCATCCCTGTTGGTTCAGACTCTGGTGAGAGCCTACTTGGCTCCATTGCAACATGGTGGGAGCCTCAAGGAAGGAGTGTATGAAAGAAGAAGAGATCGCATGATAAGACAGAAAGCCAAAGAACTAGGAAGGACCAGTATTGCTCTTTTTAAACAGCTCACTCTCACAAAAAATAACTCACTCCTTGAGACCAGCATTAACCTTTTCCAAGAGCTATGCCCCCAATGACCTAACCACTTTCCAAGATATCCTAACTCTTAAAGATTCCATGGCCTTTCAATACCTTAATAATGTCACACTGTGACCATGCCTCCGATACATGAAGGAGGAGACAGACCACATCCAAACCCCACCAGATCTGAAGCCCGGGTTCAAATTTAGGAGACAGAACACGTTTAGGAGACAGACCACTTCCAAACCCCAGCAGATCTGAAGCCCGGGTTCAAATGCCAACTCTGCTCTTCAGGTTGGGTTAGGGCCGGTCCTTGTGTCTTCCATCCTCCTTGGAAGAGAAGGCTACATGGAACTTGATCTTTTGGCAAACTGCAGATGTGCAACAGGGCAAGGTGCTCATGCAAGCACATTTCAAGCCTCTGTGCCAAAACAAACTCCTGGCCTGAGACCAATGTACCTGGTCAGGTTGGGATTTGTGTCTGTATTATTTTGAGGCCTTTTGTTGTTGCCTCTGGGGTGTGTGTGTGTGTGTGTGTGTGTGTGTGTGTGTGTGTTTTGAAATAAAAAAAATGTATGACACTACTTCCTCTCCTGTCCATACCAACCTAGTCACCCTTCTTTCCCATTACCATCTTATTTGAAAAGATGCACAATTGAAAAATGTGACAACCTTTCATCTGGCACCAAACCATGACCTACCTTCAGAACTTGCTGTTTTCCATCTTGGCTGAATCATTTACTCTGTCTATCAAACTCTCTTCCTTCATTACCCTTTCTACACAGTTGACTTTTTATTCTGATACATTCCCAACAAATTTTGCTTCATTTTGAGTCTAGAAAATAATTTGTTCTTCTCTCTGAAACTTTTAAAAATATATTGAAGATAATATAATTGCTTTTAAACACAACTATATAAAATTATCTTTCTAGTAGGGCTCTTGAGTAAAATCTGAAATAAGGTGGGGCCACCTTGACATGTCCTGAGGGGCCTCCAGATCATGGCAAGTCCCACACTGATGTAAGACATCCGCAGTCACCGCATGGGGATTCCGTGCATTTTGTAGAGTAAAAATGTAACAGCCTCCTCAGCCACTCGGCCAGTTCTTTCATCATCCAGGGCTTTAATAATCATAATAATCATAATTAATGAAAATGTCTTTTATTTAAAGCTTACTACAGCCAGGCACTGTGATGAATAGTTTGTAAACACCATCTCCGTTGATTCCCACAGCCACTAGATGAGCAGAAATTAGATCTGTTTTACAGCAGACAAACTTTTTTTTTTTTTTGTGGTGTCTTTGTTTTTATTTTTTTTTTCATGTTTTTATTGGTGCATTGTAGTCTCACATCACAATGAGTATCAGTTTGGTGTTAACATACATGCACACAGCTCTTGGTGTCCCTCTACAGCAGACAAACTTTGAACTGGTTCTATATTCGGCGGGCTATTTATATAGAATGATCTTGTGGATGTAAAAGTAGGTAGACATCACAGTCTAAGCTATTACTATAGTTTTGTGAACAACCCTTTGATTGTCTCTGTGACTTGTCCAAATTCAGCTGTCTCATTGCTCTCTTTCATTAATACATTAAGAGGATGGAACACACGCATTTCTGCTTCCTCCCTAGAAAACTTGAGGATTGGCACTTCGCCGCTCTTCAAGAAATGAGTAATAGCTTATTAGTTTACAACTTAAGTCCCAAGGGTTCTGAATATAATGGGCCATCCTCTCTGCAAGAACAAAGAGAACCAGGGTTCCATGAGAGCTGAAGTCCCTCTGAGAGAGGAGGAGGGATTCCCCCAGTGTGAAAGTCAGTCAGAAAAAAAGGAACTAGCTGGGCATGGTGGCACACGCGTGTAATCCTAGCACTTAGGAGGCTGAGACAGGAGGATCACAGGTTTGAAGTCAGGCTCAGCAACATAGCAAGACTCTCAGCAACCTAGAACGACCCTGTTTCCAAACAAAAAATAAAAAGGGCTGGGGGGGGTAGCTTGGAGGTAGAATGCCCCTGGGTTCAACCTGCAGCACCACAAAAAAAAAAAAGGAAAAGGGAAGGAAAGGAGGAAGTAGATGAAAAAAAGAGTCATAGAGACAGGAACCTTATCCCAAAAAAGTCCACTTAGCAAGGGACAGCACTGAAGGGTATGAGAGAAAGGCAATAATAAGTAAAAGCAATAGAGCAAGGACTTAAGCCAACTTGCCTTGGGTCAAAGCCCAATTCCACTACTTACTGGTTTACTGGCCTTTGGCAAGTTACTTAACCTCTGTGCTACTCAAACACTACCTCAGTTTTCTCTTCTGTAAATAGGGATGACATTAGCATCTCTTTTACAGCATCCCTTCTGATGGTTAAATGGATTGAAAGCAACTAGAACAGCACCTGGCCTGAGATGTGCTTAGTAGGCATTAGTCCTTATTATTCCTATGACAACTAAGAGCTCTGGAGATGGGTGGGGCTATGTCATCATACACTCAAAGCAGTAAACTTTCCCATGACGTGTAGGCACACCTGGTACTTCCCGGTGGATCCTCCCATTGGGACTCAGAAAGGACTTATTCACAAAGCACCCAACACTGCATCTGGGGCCTCCCAGCTGGAGTGACTCCTGCCCATGCTGCCAAACTCTGATCTTCCCTTCCAAAAACTCCACTGGAATCCCAAGAACGGAAAGCATACTAAACTTAGAACCCAAATGGTTGACAATCTAAACCACAGATCCCATTTCTCCAGCCCCAAATTCTATTTTACTCAATTCCTTCACCTGAAAAATAGAACCACCACCCCCTCACAGGATCATTAAGAGGATTCAATGGCACAGCAAAAAAGAAGCAGTGGCAATGTCTTTTTTTAACTTTTATTAATGCATTGTAATTATATATCATAGGAAGATTCAAAGTGATACAAACATAGATGCACACAGTACTTGGTGTTTCCTTCCCCATCCCACCCCATTATCCCTTCCTTCTCTCTATACATGTTAGTGAGATTGATAGCAATACCTTCATATATTGCTATCACATTATTTGAACCATCCTCTTCTTCAGCCTCCCATCCTCCCCTCCCTCTTCGCATCCCATTCCACTATTCTACTGGTCTCTCTCCGCATTCATTTTAAGTCTCTTATGTTTCCTAGTTCCTTTCTCCCTTCCAATATGAGAGCAAAACATATAGCCCTTGACTTTATGGGACTGGCTGATCTCAGCATAATATTTCCTAGTTTTAAAATATTCATTTTCTTCTTTCTTTCCTTAAGCTAAAGATAGACCCTACTAAGCACTGTTAAGGAACTAATGACTTAAGGCAAAAAGCCTAATAGGAGCCTGGCATGGTGGAGCACACCTATAATCACAGTTACTGGAAATTAAGGCAGGAGGATTGCAAATTTGAGGCCAGCCTGGGAAACTTAATGAGACCTTGTCTCAAAATATTAAAAAATTAAAATAAAAATAAATAAACCTGGGCATGGTGGCACATATTTTTAATCCTAGTAGTTGGTCGGCTGAGACAGGAGAATCACAGGTTCAAGGACAGCCTCGACAATTTAGCAAGACCTTCAGTAATTTAGGAAGACCCTGTTTCAAAATAAAAAATGGGCTGTGGGTGTAGTTTGGAGGTAGAATGCCCCTGGGTCCAATCCCCAGTACCAAAAATAAATAAATAAAGGAAAAAGGGTTGGGGGGAAGAGGCTGTAACTCAATAGTAGAGTGCTTGCCTAGTATGCGCAAAGTCCTGGGTTCAATCCCTAGTACCAAAAAAAAAGTAGAGAATTTGTTCTATCACTAAGCCACTGCTGCCTATCTCAAATCTATAGATCCTGCCCCACGTTCCGTTTTTCATAATGTAGAGAGGTCAGAATTACTTTGAAATAGGAATAAAAGGTGGATAATAATAGTAGTGATCATTAAAAAGAGAGGGAAATAAACTGGAGCACAGGATGGACTTACACAAAAAAATCAAAGTCAACTACTATGCTGAAAATGGGAAGGAGGGAGGGAGAGGCAGGGGGGTGGGAATTGGGGGAGGGCTAATTGACCCATGAGTGCATGTATATGTCAACCACCCTGAAATCCTTCAAGATGTATGTTTGCAATGCACTAATAAAAGAGAGAGAGAGAGAGAGAGAAAGATATCTACCTTTAGATATATAAGAAAATTGAAGCCTGGCATGGTGGCACATGCCTGTAATTCCAGTACTTTGGAAGCTGAGACAGGAGGATCACAGGTTCTAGGATAGCCTCAGCAGTGTAGCAAGATTCTCAGCAACCTAGTGAGATCCTGTTTCAAAACATAAAATAAAAGGGCTAGGGATGTAGCTCAGAGGTAGAATGCCCCTGGGTTCAATCTCCAGTGCCAAGAAAGAAAGTTAGAAAGGGGAGGGAGGGAAGGAGAGAGGGAGGGAAGGAGGGAGGGAGGGAGGGAGGGAGGGATGAAGGGAGGGAGGGAAAACTGTTTCTTTCACAGAAAAGTCTATGGTTTTCTCTTTCCAGCCCTGGAAAGCTGAATTGTAATTTAGTCCTGTGTATCAAGAGATCGGCTCTTTGGCAGTCATTAGATTCATTTAAGTTCCCTAAACAGTAAATGTTCCAGAGGTACTTTTTCATCATTACATGAGCACCTATGTGATATTGCCAAAAGTGAAAATGATAAAGGCATTTTGAGGAATTAGAAAAGTCAGCAACACAAAAAATTAATCAGATTAAGTGCATTTGCAGATAGAGACCGTCAATCTGTTTCCTATCCCCTGCATGACGACATTGTGAATATAGTGATGGAAACTCCTGAAGAGGGCTCACAGTTTAAAGACCAGCGCGCTAGAAACAAAGGCTTCCATGCAGTCCTGTTTATGATGCTACACCTAACTCTCAGCAGGACAGCTAATTTCTCACACCAATCAGTCCATTGCTGGAAATGCTGAGTTGGGCAGGGGGAGTCCCCACTGCATACTTTCCTGTCTCTCCCCAGATTCTAAATCTTGACACTGAAAATAATTTGCAAGCACAGGCATCTCTGGGATTCAGCGAATTTCCCCGCCACCCCCCCTCATTCCTTCAGTCCTAGAGGGATGCTCCAAGCAGACAGGAAATGTGGCCCAGAAGTGTGGTGGCACATCTGTGTCTTGATTGAGGAAGAAGATGGTGCTCAGGCTCCTCTAGCTGAAGCCTCACTATCCATCTCTGAAGGAAGTTTTACACATCCCTGACTCATTTGGAGCCCTTTGTTCTCAGGCTCAGTTTAGGAAACAGCCTACAGGGACACAATGGCTGTAAACTGCTTAGTGAAGTGCACTGTGCTCTGAATACATGCCTCTGGGTAGGGATAGGTTATGGATGTTTTCTTATCGTGGCTTTTTGGGCAGGATCCCTTGTTAAACTGCACTTCAAGAATCTATTTGGATGGTCATATGCTGATGGATACAGTGAGTATAATAAAATCACCTAAACTTTAAGTGAGTTCTAATTTTCCCTTTGAATATAAAATATCATTAAAAATATTAAAGATGCCAGGCATGGCAGCACACACCTGCAATCCCAGTGACTCAGGGGGCTAAGGCAGGAGCATCACAAGTTGAAGGCCAACCTGAGCAATTTAGCAAGACCCTGCCACAAAAACATTAAAATAAATTAAAAGGGCTTGGGATATAGCCCAGTGGTAGAGTACTTGCAAGGCATGTGTGAGGCCCTAGTAGGTTCAGTCCCCAGTCTGCAAAAAGAAAAACTAAAAAAACAAAAATACACACACAAACATTTTTTGTTTTGTTTTGTTGGTTTTTGTGATATTGGGTATTGAACCCAGGGACATTCTACCTGTAATCTACACCCTCAGCTATATTTTATTTTATTTTTTTATTTTGAAACAGTCTCCCTAAGTTGCTGAGCTTGGCCGCAAACCTGTAATCCTCCTATCTCAGCCTCACAAGTACTGAGATTACAGGCATACACCACTATGCCACACACACACATTCTTCAACAAATAAATGAAAAATATATGGTTATGCCACACAAATACCTCTATCTACCTGGGCTTTACCCAAACAAATTCAGAGAAGATATATCTATATTAACTAATAATCATTCATTTACTCTCATCAATAATTCATTTACTTTCTTGTTGAAATGGGACTAAAGGATACAGAAGTCAGAGATGATTAAAGGGTTTGGGTTCAAACTGATACCAGGAAGCCCTGACATGCTCAGCGTGGCCTCTGGCCAATGTGGACAACGTAGTAAAAGACCATTGCTTTCCCAGCCTGACCCTGAGCAGCCCTGTGGGCCCAGAGCTTGTTGAGCTGATAGGAGCTGATAGGAGTGTGAATTTCAGATCCCTCTTGTGACCTCAGCCAGGTGCATTTCTACTTTTCACAGACAGCACACGTCACAGAAAGCAGCAGCCCTTCCTATGCTCAGGGCCCCTTCCACAGGAGAGCGAGGGCAGGAGAGCGGAGAAGTTATTGCTTGGTTATGGAGGCCGTCCTGCAGGTGAATCTTTTAAAAAGTAGCCTCTCCTTCACGTGTGTAGTTAATCAAGTGGAAGAGAAAGGTTTCCCCATCCATGGCACAAAACCACACAAAAATAATCTCCCTATCTGTTGCCAGCCGTGTCTCTTTGGGGGAACTGAATGTTGTATTAGGCAAGGTTCTCTAGAAGCCAGAACCCATCGGATATGTGTATTATAAAGGGGGATTTCTCCGATTAGTTTACACTCAGAAGCTGTTTGGTTCTTTTTTTTTTTTTTTTTTTTGGCATACTGGGGATTGAACCCAGGGGCATTCTACCTCTGAACTACATCCCTGGCCCTATTTTTTATTCTTTATTTTGTAACAGGGCCTCACTAAGTAGCTGAGGCTGGCCGCGAACCCGGATCCTCTGGTCTCAGGCTCCGAAGTACTGGAATTACAAGCATTCACCACCACGCCCAGCAAAGCTGTGTGGTTCTAAAGCTGTGTGGTTCTAAAGTAGCTGCCCACACAGTGAAGAGCCGGGGGAACCAGCAGTTGCTCAATCCAAGAAGCTGGGGCCTCAGAACACCAGGGACCAAAGATACAGCCCCATCCAAGACAGAAAGGCCTGGGAACTCCTTGAAGTATCACTGGGGAGACTTCACTTTGGAAGAGTGGAACTGGAGTCCGATGTCCTCAGGTGAGAGCAGCAGCAGTAGACATACCTGCTCAGGAAGAATCAGGCTTGCCTCTGGGTGCTTCCTCCATCCACTTCCTCCTCCTTCTTCCTTTTGCTCCATCTAAGCCCCCAGCCTCTGGGACAGTGCTGCCCACATTCAGGGCATGACTCCCCCCCCCCCTCAATCTGCTGTTACACATGCCGGTCATCTCATCAACACACCCAAAGCCTCTTAATCCTAGGCATCTCAGTGCACTCACGTTGACAATCCAGATTAACCATCACAATTGTGGGCTGAGTGTTCTTTTGGCTCTTTGCATCAGTAGCAGACAAGCCTCTACATCCCTGTTGATTAATGCTTCAGGATATATGTCTCTGAAATGAAAATCTCTGGCACCCCAAACACCCTGATATGAGTAGTTTGCTCTATAAGGATGACTATGGTTTATAATCAATGTAATAAAAAAGTTATATTGTTTCGATGTATAGGATAGATAATTTTTATCTTTTCCAATGAAAAGTCCAATGCATAACCCTTTTCAAGCAAAACAAACTAAAAAGTCACCATCAGGAAAGAAATTAATGCCCACCCAAGTAATTTCTTCTGAATCATTCCTCTATTTGCTCCATTTCTCTCCCCTCCCGCCCCACCCTCCCATTGTCTGTAGTCAGCCAGCAAGTAAACATAAATGCTGAAACAAGAACAAAAGGAAAACAGAAACATATATTTATGTAAACTTGTATTGATTCAACTAGGAAGAAACCCCACAGCTTTGAAGGTCTGAGTCACAAATCATTGTGTTCAGAAGCGCTGATGTGCTAGGAATACACGAGTACTTTCGCTCGTTATTGTGGCTCAGGCCTGTTGCAGGGCTACAGTTAAGCCAAAAACATTAAATATAGTTTCGAGCCTCCATTTATCAGGTGCTATTTTGGGAAAGGGAGGACACAATGGCAATGAGTCCCAGCTCATGTATTCAGCTCCACATTCAGCCACCGACAGATCCACATTTGGGAAAATCAGAGGGAGGTCACATCACCTTTCCAAACATGAGAAAACTCTGTTCTTCCCAAGATGACCCGAAATGTTCTAATTATTGGTTATTCCCTCTGGTCGGCGATGCAGCCAACAAGCACGTAGAGTTCAGTGAACCCACAAGCACACAGCTGTTATCTTTGACTTGTGGCCAAAACAAAAATTGGAACAGAATTTACCCAGACAAGTGTAAAGGCTTCTGTTTAAAGCAGCTATTTTCTAAGCCAGATAAACAGCTTTGAAATGGAGAAGAAATGAATCCTTTTCTGGAATGTCTGAATCAAAGTGAGGTCAACGTGCTGAAGACAAGATGTTAACATAGATTACTCACACGGCTGCACAAGTCTCCCAAAGACTGAGGCCGCCTCCCCCTCCCCATGGCCTGTACTGCCTTTTTTTCTATGTGTGTGTGTGTATGTGTGTGTGTGTGGTACTGGGGATTGAACCCAGGGGCATTCTACCTCCGAGCTACAACCCCAGCCCTATTTTTTATTCTTTATTTTGAAACAGGGTCTCACTAAGTTGCAGAGGGCCTCACTAAGTAGCTGAGGCTGGCCACGAACCCGGATCCTCCAGTCTCAGCCTCCCAAGTACTGGGATTACAAGCATGTGCCACCATGCCTGGCTGTACTTCCTTTGTCAATGTGTTTTGGAAACAATTTTCTGCATTAGGGGAAGGTGACTATGTTTATTTAGATAGTTCATGACCCAAAACTAACAGTCACCAAACTGCTATGCTGGAAGCTTCCATGAGCCATGGACAGCGTGGGCCAGTGACCTCTTTGGCCAGGGGTTTTTTGATTGTTTGTTTGCTTGTTGTTGTTGTTGTTTTGTGGTGTTGGGGATTGAACCCAGGGGCAGTCTTCTTCCAAGCTATACCCCCAGCCCTATTTCATTTTTCTTTCTTTTCTTTATGTAATTTGGAAATAGTGTCTCGCTAAGTTGCTAAGGGCCTTGCTAAATCGCTGAGGCTGGCCTTCCAACCTACAATCCTGTCTCAGCCTCACAACTATCAGGATTACAGGCGTAAACCACCACGCCCAGCTGGCAGTTTTAAGGAAGAAAAAAACAAAGTAGTTTTACTTTTGGCTCACGCCAGTGATTCAGGCCTTAAAATTTCCACTAAGAAACATTAACAAATACCTTATTTTTTATAGGTGGCAAAGGGACTGGCAAGAAATGGCTGGTAAGGAAAGCGGGGAAATCACCCTCCTTGTTTCTTCCCAAGCACTGTGTGCCTGTGCTAATCTGGTGATCCATTTTACAATCACCAAACAGTGCAGAGCAAGGAAGCGATTCACACACGACAGTGCTCCTCAGAGCTTTTCAGAGCTTGATGCCTATTGCAGGTGGGTATAAAATAGCAGACTCCAGAGCCTAGAGAAGCCGTGTCCCAGGGTAGAAGAGGAGATGATTTTTTTCCAGTAGAGTGAATATGCATATCAATGTCACCAGGACCCTGCATCATCAGCAGCAGCAGCAGATCCATCTGTACTTCCGTCTCCAGTGGTCTATTTCGGCGATAACAAGGCGTATGTAGCAAGGGTTTTAAAAGCCTGCTTCTCCTGATTCCAGTGGGGTTGGAGACCACATCTGCAGTGCGGACAACCCTGAACCTACTATCAACTTTTGTTCAATCCCAAATTCTCCCTGCACTCTTCATTTGTAGCCACAGTAAAAATCTTCACCAGTTTTGAAGTCCTGGGTTCCTAGAATAGTAAGCACCAGGTATTCAGACATGGTAAGAACAAGAACAATTGTAACTAGACGGTATTGTGGCCTGTTCTAAAATACTCTATCGTTCAGGCAGTCAGCTGCATAATTGGTGTCGACTTCATACCCAGTGGGCAGGGATAGTTATCAGAAGCCCATTGAACAAATGGATGGGATGTTTCAAACCTATGAGCATCAAGCTTCTCCAAAAATAACAAGAAGTGACAGCTGAAGTCATGCTTAACAGAATTGGTTTAAAAATGTGAAATGGGTTTTAAAGGCAGCGCGGCCTTCCTATCGGGTGTGAATGAATGAGGCCTAGTACACAGGAGGGGAAATCCCTATTAAAGCTGGGACTCCTGCCTTGTTCTCCATGTTTGACAACTGGCTGTCTCCAGGTAATAAGCGGAAGGCACGAGGGCAGCAGATGAGTGGCCAAGGCTGTGTTACACAACCCCCTAAGAGTTTCAGTGAACTTCCTAAGTGGCACCATTAGGACCAACCATTGTAAAAATTCCAGAACTTTTGCTTTTGCTTATCTGGCAATTTATTTACACAAAATGATCAAGGGAAATTATGCCTGCTACCTTCCCTCCCTCCCCTAGACCATATGTTTTCTGCTGCCGGCTGGGTTATTTTACCCTTCCTCTACCCGATTCGTGGCTTCCCTATTATTCTCTAACACTGGGAGTCAGCAAAGCTTTTCTGTAAAAGACCAGAGAGTAAACACATTAAAACTTTGCAGCCCATACAGTCTATGTTACAACTACTTAACATACTCTACCATTTTAGGATGAAGGCAGCCACAGTCATTACACAAATAAATTAGTATGGCTAGGTTTCAATGAATTTTATTTACAAAGATAGGTCGGGGGAGTCATATATGACCACAGTCATGGTTTTCGGAACCCTTCTCTAAAACACAGTATCTCTAGCAAAGACAACACAAGGAAATCCTATGAATTTTTATTTCTTTTCCTACATTTCAATAACCTGTGGCAGATGGTTAGAAAATGACACTCATCCGTGCACACATTCCATTGCATGTGCCCTTGGGTGACTCTGTCCCTTACTGAATATTATGGGTTGTATTGCCTCCCCCCAAAATTGTATGTTGAAGCCCTAATCCCTAGTACCTCAGAATGTAACCATATCAGGAGATAAGGTCTTGAAAGACATGATTCAGTTAAAATGAAGCCATTAGGGTGGCCCTTATAAGGATTTGGTGTCCTGATAAGAAGAGGAAGGGACACCAAGGATGTACACACAGACAAAAGACTATGTGAAGGGCCAAAAGAGGGTGTCCACCTGCAAGTCAAGAAAAGAGACCTCAGAAAAAACCAAATCTGCAAAGACTTTGATCTTGGACTTGCAGGCTCCAGAACTATAAGAAAATAAACTTCTGTTGTTTAAGCCACCTAGTCTATGGTAATTCTATGACAGCCCTGGAAAACTAATATGCTAACCCTGAAATAAACATGTGCCTTTCTTTGGCTAATAGGCAGCTGCAATTACGATATAAGCAAAGACTTGAAAAATGTCTCTTGCTGCTCGAGACCCCAGCCAGCAACCTTGTGAACAAATCTGGGATAATTTGCTGGGTGATAAGAAATTCATGGCCAGGCATCTCATCACCCCAGGTGACAAGGGAAAGTCCAAAAGGAGTATCTGGCTGATAGGCAGATGTCCACAAATGCATGAGGGAGCCCAGCTGAGATCAACAGAAGAACCCCATTGCTGAGACCAGCCCAAGTTACTGGCCCACACAGAGTGTTGTTATTGTAAACCACTAAGTTTGGAGGACTTTGTTACATGTGATGGATAACTGCTATACCATCTAACTACTGTCCATGTCTTCTCCACCCCAACACTCAGATCATCCTTCTTTGTTTCCTGCTTAGTTGGATCACTTCAAAGCTGCACTCCATCTTCCAATCTTTTCCTACTCCAACCATCCAGCGGTTCCTTCTAGTTAGTACCTTATCCACTTAGGACACCACTCTCTGCTAGATGGGTGTATTCATTTTCTATTGTGATGATAAATTACTACAAAACCTAGCAACTTAAAACTTCACAGTTATTATCTTTCAGTTCTAGAGGTAAGAATTTTGACATGGGTCTCTCCAGGTGAAATCAAGCCACCAGCAGGGCTGAGCCCTTCCCTGGAGGTACTGGGAGAGAATCTGTTTCCCTGCTATCTTTTCCATCACTGTGACCAAAATACCCAACATGAAGAGCATAGAGGAGGAAAGGTTCTTTGGCTCACTGTTTCAGAGGCAGAACCCATAGTCAGCTGACTCCAAGGCAGACATCATAGCAGCACGGGGTGGTAGAAGAAAGCTGAGTTCAACTCGGTGGCAGCAGGAAGCAGAGAGAGTGACAGGAAGTGACCAGGGACAGATACAGTGCCCAAGTCCACAACCCCAACAACCTACCTCTTCCAGCCACACTCTACCTGCCTAAGTTACTACCCAGTAAATCCATTCAAATTATTAATCCTTCAGTGGATGTATCTACTGATGAGATTAGAGCCCTGATTCAATTACTTCATCTCTGAATATTGCTGCCCTTGGGGACATGCTTTCAACACTTGAGCCTTCTGGGGGACATTCCAAACCCAGCCCATAACACTGGCTTATTCAGATTGTTGGCAGAATTCAGTTAGTTGCTGCTGTAGGACTGAGAGCTCTGTTTCATCGCTGGCTGTCAGCTAAGAGTTGTTTCTAGCATCCAGAGGCCACTCCATGTCTCAGTGTGTAGTTCCTTTTCCCCATCTTCAAAGGCAGCAAAGGTAGACAAAGTCCCTCTCCTGCTTCAGATCTCTCCTTCCCCTTCATCACTTTCTCTGACTCCAGGAAAAAATTCTTGTGATTAGACTCGGCCTACCCAGATAATCCCCCATCTCAGGATCCATAACCCTGATCATAACTGCAAAGTCCCTTTTGTCATATAACTTGGTATATTCATGGGATTGAGGGATTAGGATGTGGATAATTTGGGGAAAGAGAGGGTCTATTATTCTGCCTACCACAGTTGGCAGCTTATGACAGTGAAATGGAAGACTATAGTTCTCACCAGCTTTCAGTTACAAAGGGATCGTTTTAAGGACTAACTACAAACTCAGTGGGGCCAGTTCCCCTCCATGATCAGCATCACAGCAACCCACCCGTCTGGAATTGCTACTCTTGTTTATTTCAGTAGTCTTCATCCACATCTCTGTACCTCTCCATCTCTACAGCTCTTCTCATACTCAGCTGTCAATCAGGACCACGGTTGCCTAAATAGGAGTTTTCCAGAGTGGTGTTTGGAATCCTTTATGTCTTGGGCTAATGAGCTCTAACAGCTAGTCATTTTTCTATCACTCTAAGAAGTTGCTAAGCTTACATATAAGATTGTGTACAGGGAAAGTGTCAGTATTATAAGAAAATGCCTTAAGTTTTCATCCCTGTATACTTAGAATTTTGCAAACTGGTTTATTTCAGTCCATTAATGCTACCAGGACCCATTCTATATCTGTTAGGATGCCTTCAGCTGCAAGTAAAAGAAACTCTGATTTAAACTGGCATATACAATATGGAAAATTACTATTTCACATAACAAGAAGCACAGGCATAGATCTTACTTCAGGCTTAGTTAATTCTGTGGCTCAGAAAAGTCATCAAGGTCCCAGTTTCATCCTCCCTCTCCACCCTGCCATTCTTAGTGTCACTGGGCTGATCACAAGGTGTCTGCAGCTCTTCCTGGCTTCACATCCAATTATAACAACATCCAGGGGAAGAAGAGCAATTGTCTCTTCCTGTGCCTCTATCTTTGTTGTGAGGAAACGTTTTTCCTACAAGTTCCACAGTAGACTTCCCCTCTGTTTTCGTTGGTAGAATTGACCTAATTTTAAAGCGAAGCAAGGGAATGAGAACGTGTCACTTTGTCAAGGCCTTCCTTGATTGCCCTTTTAAAATAGCAACTCCTCCCCAACACTGTCTCCTAGCATTCCCTCAGCCCCTTCCAAAGCCATGTTCTTCTCCTTAATTTTTTATTCCAATACAGTTTGCTTTTTTATTTGTACATTTTCTTCCCCCACACACAGGATGTCAGTTTTTGTTATGTTAGTGATTTTGAGGCTCTATTTCATATACTTTTATTGGAGCATTGTAATTATACATCATAGTGATAGAAACATACATGCACACTGCACCTGAGCTGTTTCCCTCTGGATCGCACCCTGCTCCCTCCCCTCCCCATACCTGTTACTGAGATTGGTAGTGATACCTTCATATATGGACTTAGCATTATTTGAACTATTTCCTTCATCAGTTCTCCTTTTCCCTTCCCTCCCTCCCTCCCTCCCTCCCCCTATTGCCTTCCACTATCTTACTGGTCTTTTATTCATCTTGTTTTACTCAGCATTCTCACTGCTGTGACCCAAAATATCTGATGACCACAACTTAGAGGAAGGAAGATTAATTTGCTCATGGTTCTGGAGGTTTCAGAGGTTTCGGTTTATGTTAGTCTGGGTCACATCTGCAGAGCTCAGTGCATGGCCGTGGGAAGCAGAGAGCAAGGGGAGGAGATGAAGGACATGTGTGTATAGTTCCCAAGGCCTCCTCCAGCCACACCCACCTCCCCACCTTACCAGCCAATAAACCATTAATCCATCAATGGATTTATCCACTGATGAAATTAGAAGTCTCATGATTTATCATTTCTCCTCTGAACATGTGGGAAACTGTTCTAAGTCTAAAAAATATTGGCTTAAGGATTTGTAGCTTCTTGCTTGCTTTGGCAGAAGACTGCCTCTCTTGAGGGAACTGAAGACAGTGACCTCCATGCCCCTTCATTATCTAAACTATTTCCTCCTGTTTTACTACACCTTTTGCTTGCTTTGCTTAAGGGTGGAAGACCACCCCAAGGAGGGAGTTGAAGACAGCAACCTCTGCTGCTTTTGCAAAAACTGCCAGATAAGTTATCTTCTAAAGCATTCCTAACCCAGTGTTCTACTCCTTAGCCAGAGACAGTCAGTGATTTAATGACCCAGTCTTAATTCTGTAAACCTGTAATAAAAGGAAGAGCTGAGTTTTGCTCAGGGAGTTTGGCTGTCTTGCCTTCTCCCCTCTACCTCTTTGAGACCAGGAATAAAGTCTCAAGAGCATTTTTTTCATCCTGTCATCCTGTGCCCTGTTAGTACAGAGCCTGGAATGAACATTTTTGCACTATCAACACCTGAGCTTTTCCAGGGGACATTTTATATCCAAACCATAACACACCTAAAGCACATAATAGGGTTCTCTCAATAATTGTTATTTAAAACAAATTATGACCCTAGAACCAAACGGGCTCTTAGAGCTAGACGTAGTAAGATCCACTTTCCCTAAGCCATATGGCTGCAACAGGGAAGGTGGGGTACTGAACAAAATTCTATTTTCATCAAGGGTAGATGGGGGAGTAAATGCCAGAGACGCAATCCATATCCTTGCCCCTAAGCTCACTTCCCCACCATCACCAATAATATTGGACTGGGGTAACTGAAGAGACAGACTTGATTGTACTGAATCTTAGAGTGGTTTACTGGTCTCAGGTAATCTTTCATTCCAAAGAGGCCCAGTCTAAGCTAGACTCAGAAACTTTTCTTTGCAGATCCAGTCATTCTATCACCATTTCAGGGAAAAGAATGATTACTGATGCTACCAAATACAATGGCTTTATTGAATCCTTGCTATTTCAACAGCTGTAGTACTTTATATAATGTACCCTGAAAATTGAGGAACCGATTTTAATAAAGTTTGCATACTAATAAGAAGGGGTTATATACTGGAAACAACCAGGATAATCTCAAGCAATTAATTAAAGCAATAAACAAAGCAACACCATTACATGGTTGCTTGGAGATTTAAATGAGCCCACCTGAAGAAGCCTGAGTAGAACTTGGAGAAAGACAGCAAGTGACCATCTTCCTCATAATTAATGTCAGACTTCTGTAGCATAATTCATAATATTGCCCATCATGTTCTGTTCTGAGTTCTTGAGAATCCCAAGGAAAGGGACCACCAGGTCTCTCATGACCTCCTCCCAGATGCCCTTCCTCAGACAGGATCCAACATAGTCACTGCAGAGATGTGCAGATCAGGTACCCTGCTTATGCCAGTCCTGGAAACCTCTTTCCACTCCCCATCCAAAATATCTTTGTTTATCTTTGGGGGAAAAAAACATGAGGAGCATTTATCCGTTCATGCCAAATTGTTAGATGAGACAACTTGATACAGCAACCATGACCCAACATAATGTAGGCTTTGGATGTCCTTGCCACGGGATCCCATTCTGCCTAAGTCATGCCTGCTTCCTGGAGCTCCCACCCCTCAGCCATGGCCATCACAGTCCCTCACAGGTTTTGCTCCTTGAGGAGGGAGCTACTGCGCTCCCACCTCCCTCAGGGAACCAAGAGCAACAGCCTGAGTGACTTCTGCCCAGTTTCCTCCTATCAGTCCCCAAGCTCCTTCCTGGAATTCCTTATGGTCTTTGAGAGGAAGCCAACTCTTCTCAGAGAAGCTTGACCTTCTTAGGACTCTCTAAGGAAAACTTCATTACTATGGGTATTTCATTATTTATTTTATAGCTCAAATTGTTCCAACTTTGGCCATGAAAAGCACCTTCAGGTTGACTCCTAGGTCTTTACAACAAGCACCCTAACTTTATTACACACTTCCTTGAAACACAAGATGATCCAGGTTAATCTTATATTTATCTAGCTCCAGCCCAGGAGTCAATCACTTCTTCAGGAAGCTCAGGGTATTTGTTTGTTTGTTTGTTTGTTTGTTTGTTTTATTGAAAAATAGTGTTTAGAAATCAAGACCCAGGTAAATCCATTACTATTCTAGTGTGATTGTTTCCAAGCCCTTTTAGCGGACAGAACTAGGAAATTCATGTGTGTATGGTAATCCCTGCATACACATATCTGTTTTTGTATTTGTCTATCTGTATATATATATCAAAATTCATGAGTTTATACTGATATCTCTGATTCTAGTTCACCACCACAGGTTTCATTTTAGTCTCCCCACTTTCCTTATCAGTAACATCTTTCTGCAATAGGGAAAAACCTGTCTTATATAGTTTATTGTATTTTTATCTGTAAATATATTATTTATTCAACTCTGGTATACACATAAAGTTCTTAAGAATTTCTGACTCATGACACTGTTTCTACACAGTTATTTTGCTTTTACAGTATTCAGTCAACATACTGCTTGCCCAAGTTACTTAGGCAGTTCGTTCTTAGTGCAGGCACATCTAAACATGATTTTAGGGTCTTACTTTCAAGTCCTGCTTTTAGATGCTTAGTCTAAATAACTGTCAAGTATATATTGCCCAATCTTTGAATGTCTTCTTTATAATATTAAAGCTATTTATTAAAGGAGAATGGGCTTGACTCATGTATATTGTATTTATGTTTTATTATTTTTCTATTATACTTTGGATGCCTGAGATGATCATTATAAATTTCTTTTTATTATTCTAAATTTGTATAATCCCCCAAATGGTATATTGGATTGCTATAGTTCACAACCTCCAGCCATAAAATGCAAAGCAATAAAATCTTCTAATTAATGCATACATATGCAAAGTTTGTAATTAAATGCAAAGCTATAATTGGACCCAGTGCCCCATCTAACACAAAACAGCAATAGCAATGAACTGGGTTGGGGGGGACAGCTGGAATATTAAGTTGAATGGTTATTTACAGTAACTTTAAGAAAAAACATTATTCTAGACTATAGGGAAAAGAAATATTCATAAAACCAACAAGGAGAAAATCTATCTCCATTTATCATTACACAGGAGGATAAGGTCTACTATACTCATGACACACTAAGGTGGGGGAAGACTATAACAAATTTATGGATGTGGTAGCTGATGAAATCAGTTCATCTGTTGACTATACTCTGCCCACTTATACCCCTACACACTGTCATACACACACACACACACACACACCTCCATTATTGGGAGCCTTCAATTTCCACTTTTGTTTGATTTTTTTGTTCTACATATTTCCATGTAAATATTATGATTTTGCTGCAAATGGAGTTGTTCTGTCTTTGACTACAAGTACTTTTAATGATGGTGTCAACAGCCTGGCAAATAAATTTTTCATGAATAACTTATTTTCAAATTTTAAAAAATGAATAACAATTTAGAGTTCTGAATTTTATATGAAATGGCAAAACATCCACATTATTATGTTATGTTAATTTCAGGACTTAATTAGCCAAAGTTGCTTCTCCCCTAGACTTCTGACTGAGCACTAAAGGTCACAACCATTCATGCAAGCCAGAGCCCCAAGCCAGAGCCTAGAAATCATCCATCATTCCTCTGTTTCTCTATACCCTGGAGCACATTCAATTCATCAGTAAGTCCTATTAGTTCTATGCCCAAAGTACAGCATGAATTCATCTATATCTTTCAGTCTTCTACCCACAATGTTAATCCAGCCTACTGTCATCTGTCAGTGGACTGATACAGTTACACCTGACTCTTCTCTTTTTTTTTTTTTTTTTTTTTTTTTGCGGTACCGGGGATTGAACCCAGGGGCGTTCTACCTCGCGCTACACCCCCGGTCCTATTTTTTTTATACTTTATTTTGAAACCGGGTCTCACGAAGTTGCGGAGGGCCTCACTAAGGAGAGAGAGAGAGAGAGACAGGGAGAGAGAGAAAGAGAGAGAGAGCTGAGGCTGGCCGCGAACCCGGATCCTCCGGTCTCTGCCTCCCAAAGTACTGGGATTACTGTGCCACCACGCTCAGCGTTGACTCTTCTCTTAATATCCACTTTTCCCACCTTGAATGCATCCTCTGTACTGCAGCCCACATACGTGATTTTTCACAAATGTAAATCTGATCACATTACTCCTTTGTTTAAAAACTGTTGAAAGCTTCTCATTTCCTTGTGGATGAGAAACCATGCATGGTCCGGTCCCTTTGAGGAATTCATCTTGCCCTACACTTCACCTCTGAATTCAAGCTCAAACCATCCCTCAGTTCCTGGAACATTTCTTTTCTCCTTAAGACCTTTGCCCATCCCTCCCTCTCTGTTACACCTGGTTAATTCCTACCCATCATTCATACCCCAACTCAAATGTCACCTCCCCTATGAAATCATCCCTAGCCCCCACTTAATAAGACAAAGTACCTCTCATATATTCTCAGAACACAAGGGTCTTTTTCTTCATTGCACTGATTATAATTGAAATTCAACATTTATCTGGGAAACTGTTTACTTAGTGTTTTTCTACCCTATTTGGGTTCTCTATAGTATCTTTAGCCCCTAGGAGAGTCAGTTCTTGGCACTTAGAAAGTGATCAATAAGTATTTACTGGATGAATACTGAATAGAAAGGGAATAGCCTGAGTATATGGAATTTTCATTTATGCCTTCTTTATCAGCCATCAACAGCAGGTGGAATAAAAATCCTGTCAGTGCACGTGAATCTCCTATTGTGATCCCTGAAGTTCTGTTGAGCTCAAGACAGATGGAAACCCTGCAGCAGCCTCGCAAAATGGCTCTCAGATATGACCCGCATACAAAGCAGAGAGCAGGAGAGTGCTCCTATCTCAGAGCCAGCAGTCTGTTGGCTTCTATAAAATACAAGGTGAGCTCGGGCGTTGACCCTCTCAGGTCCAGTAAAACATGGGAAAGATGTAGAGAAGGGATGGGCTGCTTTCTTGGAGTTATTCCAGACAATTTGAATATATGACCAATATTTGAATGTATGAACATTTATCAGCTGTTCTGTATTACCTGATAATGTGCTATCATCTTTTCAACCTCAAAGAGCAGGACACTAAGTGCTTCAGCAGTGATTTTTCTTTTTTCTGGCATTTCCAGGTGACACATCTTAGTGAGATAAAAATAAGGCTAATGCTTTCTGACCCTCTCTTTTCTAGCTCCACAAAAATATAACATGCTGACCATGTGGGACATGGATGGCAGGAAAGTGACCAACCTGGAGAGGAGAGATGGCTACCTCTAGGAAGGAGCCAAGAGGCCAAACACTGGATCTGGGATGAGCAGTGAATGCTTGCCTACCCTGGAAAGGAGTCAGTATGCATGGATGTGGACCCAGCATGCTGGCTGGACACCACAAAGGACTTCCAGGTGGCAGGAATACTGGGCATCAGGTGGTGCCTGAGGCATGGACTATGAAAGATGATAGAAGTGGGAGCCAATGATAAGAAAAGGGATAGTGGGAACTAGATAAGTAGAATTAAGGTCCTTGGCAAGTAAACTTGGTTTGTGAAGTGGGGGGTGGGGAAAATCGAGAAACAGAGAAGACAGGAAAGTGTCTAGGCAGACTCTCTGTACCACCTTATCACACTCATTCTCATTGATTTTTATTTAAATTCTCTAAGACTACAGGCTCTTAATGGCTTCATTTTCTGATCTCTGTTCCTCTGATGAATCTGCCAGGAAAACCTCCAACCCTGGATCAATTCAACCCCATACATTTCCATTCATATCACCTGGTCTGCCGACACGTACCTCAGGAGAATATTATCCTAACTGTGCAGGATGACACAATTAATTAGTGACTCTTCCACCCCCATCTGAGATCTCAATGTGCCAAGTCATCTTTCTCAAGATCCCATTGGAAAATGTCAACATCTCAGTGACTCTTTAAACTTTCTCCACTCCCATCATGTCCCATTCCCACTATGATTCTCTGCCAACTGCATCTTCTATTTTATTTTATTTCATTTTTTTTGTGGTACTAGGAATTGAACCCAGGGGCATTCTACCTCTGAGCTACACCCCCAGCCCTATTTTTTATCCTTTATTTTGAAACAGAGTCTCACTAAGTTGCGGAGGGCCTCACTAAGTAGCTGAGTCTAGCCGCAGACCTCAGCCTCCCATGTACTGGGATTACAAGTGTGTGCCACCACACCCGGCTGCATCTTCTATTTTATATAAAAAAAAAAAAAGATAACCTTAGGGCAAGCAATACATCAGCCTCCTCCCCCTACCCTCGGAACAAAAAGGTGTACAGAGCTTTGCTTTCCTCCCTTCTGCCTCAGAAGAAAAGATCATGCCTCTACTCCATAGGCTGATCTTTCCAGGTGCGCTCTGGATTGCATCATTCCCAAATCCTCAGGGAACTTGCTCCACCCATTAATCCTCCTTTCCTTTCCTCTGCCTTCAATACCCCTCCTCCCACTTATGATTATCAAATAAGTCTTTTTCATTCAGAAAAGAGAAAGTTATCCCTTTTCCTCTTTCCTTCTCCACTTCCCCAGGTGACTTAAAAGGCTCTTCTATACTCAACAATGTCTACTTTGTCACCTACTGTTCATGTAGCACAAGTGAAACAGCTCTCACCAAGTCAGTGATAATCTGCTAGAGACCAAAACCAATGAACACTTTTCTGTCATTATTTCACTAACTGCGTTTAACACAGTGGAAGACTTTCTCTTCTCTACATTTCAGTGACACCAGTCTATGCCAACTTTATCCTCATTCTTTCTCCTTTCCTTCATAGTCTCTTCAAAAGAAAGACCCTTTCTCTTTTCACAGTTCATATATTACTCACCCACACCAGCTGGCGCCAGAGGGCTTGCAAAGAGCCAACCCTCCTTAGTTCCAGATGACTCTGTCCGAAGAGTTTACTAAAAGCTTCATTTGTGTTACCTGAGTCCTAGGCCAGAGGTCTCACTCTGGGGGTCCAAGAAATCATGTCCAGCCACTCACCCCAAAAATTAAATAGAAAAGGTTATAGTGAAAAGCATGAAAGGAACTTTAATCGGAGTACCAACACCAGGAAGACAAGGAGACTGGTGTCCTTAGCCCTGTCTTTAAGAAGCTGACAATGACTTTGAGGTTTTATAAAAAGGGAAATGAGGGCAAAGGTTGGAGATTTGCACAGCTGGAGGCTTCTCACACCTGTTAAAGCAGATAATATTGATCAGGTGTGGTCTCCTCCATCATCAGCGCAGGATTGGTCAGGTGAAACCCTATCTGTGATAAGAAAGTTGCTCTTGCCTGGAAGTGGGGCAGTAGCTTGGACTCATCACAAGATGTTTATCCATCGACCTTGTTCCTGGAAACCAAGGCAAGTCAGAGCAAAGGATACAAATGCAGAATGGAGGCAGAGATGCCAGGTCTTTAATCCTTCTTTTAACCACCCACCAGATATTTACTGGCAAAAGTGAAGAGTCTAAGTCTTTGTTAGATTCCGCTAACCCAGAACTGTCTCCAACTCATCACATCCCAGATCAAACTAATGGGCTTCCTCCCCAGAATTTCTTCTTTTACAGACCAAGTCTCTGATGACTACTCAGTTCAGTTAAATGAGGGGCCTGAGAGTTAGTCTAGATTCTTGCCTGTGCTTTGCCCTTCACACACACTTCATCACCAAATGCTATTGATTCTGCCTCTTGAATGCTTCTCAACAGCTTGACTTATGTTTATCTCTACTTTCACTGCTACAGCTATACTCTCATCATTACTTTCCTAAACTATAGCAAAGGACTCCTAATTTATCTCATTGTCTCTACCCTGCCCTCCCTGAAACTTGTCCTCCAAAACTCTTCTCTACTTATATTCTGTAAAAGACATACTTTGGAGAAAATAACAAAACTTCCTAGCATGTCATACAGATATTCACAATCTGAAGAACACGATTATTTCCCCTAATAATGAGTATGTTTGTTGGATATCAATAACACTGTTTGCATAAGGTTTTGTGAGGCATAAATTAGCACATATAAAAATAAAAATTGCTTAGAAGAGGGTCCCAAACAAAGATAGCATTCAGAAAACTTAGATAATATCCTGGTAAGAACTCAATAAATGCTCAATAACTAAGCAACAACTGAAATACTCAGTAGGAGACATGATGATTTTGTAACCGAACACAAAGGGTTTGCTTTTTGGTGGCTGCAAATCCAATGAGCAGAACCAGAAGATAAAAGAATGAAGAAAGATTTATTTCCAGCAGTGAGTGAGGAAAGAAACAGAGTTATCTGCAAAGTGATGCTCTCTCCAACAAAGAAAGAATGACGATTTAATGCTGGGAGTCTATATATATTCATTCTAGATAAGCGTGCACTGTTGAGCATGCTCACTTTAGAGTGTACATTTCTGAATGTGCTCTGTTCGGTATCATAGTTTAAGAAGAAAAGATGGAGGATACGTTCCTAGGCATACTCAGCTCAAGGTGATAGTGCACATGGTAAATGGTAAAATGGCAGACAGGAGCTCTTTAAAAATGGCTGACGCTAGCCAGGTGTGATGGTGCTTGCCTGTAATCCCAGTACTTGGGATGCTGAGACAGGAGGACCACAGGTTCAAAGCCAGCCTCAACAACTTGTGAGAGGCCCTCAGCAACTTAGTGAGACCCTGTTTCAAAATAAATAATAAAATAGAGCTGAGGGTGTAACTTGGAGGTAGAATGCCAGTGGGTTCCATCTCTAGTACAAGAAAGAAAGAAAGAAAGAAAGAAAGAAAGAAAGAAAGAAAGAAAGAAAGAAAGCTGAGTCTAATGCTTCCAAATATGCTCAGTTCAATGTTATAATAAGCCAAATCTTCTTTAGGAACCTAAAATAAATCTCAGAGTGGCTCAGTGATCTTGGCCTTCATGACTGGTTATTAGTAAGTTCCTCCAAGAAGTTTTAGCTGAAACAAAGGTATGCTTTAAAGGTATGGTAATGTAGGAATTTACCTCTAATGGTGCCTGTCTTGCTTAGTGGCTTACAGTTTGTATCCCAGCGTTATTATGCAGGTACCCAGACAACCAAGTATGGGCACAGTGGACTTAAGATTACATTGTACAGGGGAAAGAACTGCTGACATTATACTGGTCAGGGGACTCAATGGTTCAAAGACACATTTCTGGTTTTTACAACACACATAAGATTTAGTTCTCTGTTTCTTATTTTTACCTCTATTGGGAATGACTTGTATACATTTTCTTCTTTGCTTTTTCACTCATGTGAGGTATTTCAGTATAGATACATACAGGGTAAAAACAATCTTGCAGTTAGCAGAAACTCAAGTTATGACAGATGTTCCCAGAGAGGTTGGTGATGAGAAAATGGTCAAATGATGATATTGAAGATGCCAATCAAGAGAGTCTTTTCTCTAACCCATCTATATTAACTAAGGCTTCCAAAACAGAGATCCAACCCTGTAATGGTTTAGATTTAGAATGTACCCCTAAGCCACCAGGGAAACAAGGTAGCAATGTTGAAAGTGGGGCATGGTTGCTAAGGAGGGGTCCCTAGAGGTGTGGCCTTGGGGGTTATATATCCTTGTTCCTTCTCCTGCTCACTCCCTTGCTTCCACCCTCCATGATGTGACAGCAGAGCCTTGCTCTCTCCCTCTCTCTGCTTCCCACCTCCATGCCTTAAGATCTGTAGACCCCAGCTTCACATGGACTGAACCCAGAATCTCCAAGAAACTGTGAGCAAATAAATCTTCCTTCCTCTAAGTTGTGATGTCAGTTGTTTTGGATTATATCAGTGAGAATGTTGACTGAGACAAACCTTTATAACTTTAAGGAGGGTTTTACATGAAAATATAGTCATCTTGAAGGATCACAGGTGACAGACCCTCTCCATCAGACACACTGAAATTTATACTGCAAAAGGATATCTCTGTGCTCTTTCACATCAACCTCTAAGATCTGCCTAAAATTCCATTAGTGACTTGCCATCTTTATTTATATAAATCAGGCCAACAAGCTATTTATGTTATTAGTCTTCTCTACTATGTGGAGGCAATAAGCTTCTCAAGTTCCAGACCTACCTCTTTGAAATTGAAAAGCATACCTCTGATTAGACATGGGGAAAAACAATAAAAGGCTGAAAAGATGAACCTTTTTGTAGAACTATGAGATATAATGGCAAAATATCTACTGTTCCCCAAAAGTTCTCACCATAGTCCAGTGGGAATGTCACCAAGATACGGCCACAAATTTCAACACAAAGATCACAAATTACTGCCAATAATGAAGAAACATAGTTTACTTCAATAATTATGGCTGGAAAAGGACATTATTTTTAAAAGAGAGACCGGCTATTGCATTTTAGACTTTTTTTTTCTTACTCCTTACTGTTCCAGGATTCAGAAAAAATCATATCATACAATTAAATTCTCCATATAATTATATAAGGCAAACACAAGATGTTTAATACAGTGCCTGGCATAGAATAAGAATAACAAATGGTCATCGCAGATGTTGTTATTGTTATCATTATGACCACTATCTACCTTAGTCCAGTGGGGATATCACCAGAGAACAGGGCAGACATAGGTATGACTTCAGTTTAAGTACACACATTATACATATACATATATACATACATATACATATACATATACATATACATATACATGATGGACTTTTGCATTTATCACAATATCACATTCACTTAGGATCCCTGTGGGGTAGGTAAAATTATAAAAATTATCCTAATTTTACATGTTGGGAAACTATACCAAAAGAAGCAGATCAACTCCCCCTCAGCACTCAGGGGAAGATTTGTGCCTGGAATTCTGCTTTTCAGTCTCCTGGCCTCTTGCTCTTTTCCTTTGAGATTCAGGGCAAGATGTACAAGAGGTCTGTGCAAGAGATGTGCAGGAAGGTCAAGGGATAAGAGATAATATTACAGGAAGCTATTTTCCACATTATCCATGTTGCCACAACTTTGCATATGTTGTGATGAAAGTGGAGTTGTCAAGCAATTGATTTTACTTGTGGCTGTGGCTTATAACATTTGTTTCTGCTTTGTTATCATCCCTGATAAATTAATTATCAATAGGTATTAGCCTTTATTCATGACTCATTGTTTATTGCCCCAGCATGAAAAGTCAAAACACAGCAATATATACTACAAAGCCTCAAATTTTTCTTTGAATATATAATACTTGTTCTAAAGGAGAAGTGAGATTCTGACAAGCATGGGTTGATTTTCCATTATGTTTCCTAGCTTCTTGGCTCAGTAAGCTAGACCTTCAACAGTGCCAAGCATACGTTGACTGCCCTGAATCACCCAAGGTATACTGGAGGCCTTAGGAGACCATATGTTAGGCATCTGACATATGTTAAAAAAGAGCTGGTCATATTTCTGAAACATATTTCCATAATGGAGCTTAGGCAGTGCTAGAATTAGCCCTGTAGCTCATCATGTTTAATTCATGCTTAATTACATTTGAATTCTGAACTTTTCCATGAAGTCTTCACAGTTGCACCTCCATTTCGGCAGTCATACTTGCTGAATTTTTCTGTGCTTTAAACACAAATGTCAGTGCCTTGTGAAATTTCACAATTATACTACTCGCTGTCATTTTTATCCAGCCATGAATCAACGTAATATGATGATAGCTGTACAATTATGAAAATATTATCTAGTAGACATTGCCTTTGTGAACCTAGTGCTAAGCATTATTGTAAGGAAGTCAGTGGGAAGTCATGAAATTCCTAGCCAGCCTGAACCTAACAGAACATGAAGTCATTTGACTTATTGAAAATGCTAGCCCTGAGTTTTCTACTTCAGTGCTAGAAGTTCCATACAAATTAGAGCTGCTTAGGGAAGGATTGCCTCCATAGTTGCCTTTTACACAGAGCAGGAGAAACTACCAGATTTACAGTGGCATTTCATATTCACTCAACCTTCTTCTCTAAGGGCCATTTGATTATCTCCTACTGCCATGTTTAAATCAAGTTCTATGAAGCTTCATATCAGGAAGTCATAGAATCATAGCTGAAAAGAGTTTTACACATTATCTAATCCCTACATTCATTCTGCAGATGAGAAACTCACACCCAGACTTTCCTAAGATCATAGCTATACAGCAGCTGGAATTGAAACTCAGGTTTCCTGACATCCCTGCTAAGAGATCACTAGAGTTGTGTACTAAAGCGCCTCATGGTAATGGTAGTTGAGAGTCACAAGCAAAGTCTGAGGCTTTGCACCAGAGAAATGCAACACAGGAGACTCAAACTTTGTCTCCTCCACCCAAAAAGGTCATCCCTGCAAACCTGGATTTATGCCTGAGGACCTCACGATTAGAGCCCCTTCTCTGATTTACACCATTGCATTCTTAGGAGGATATTGTTCAAATGGAAATAATGTATTATACTGCACAGGATATCCCCTGAAATGTTTCAAGGAGTACATTAGCATAGATTTCAAGTCATAAATCAGGGTCTGAATGAATGGGACAAGAGACAGATAATATCTGATGAAGGCAACTGATGGATGAGATGAAGAGAGGAGACTTTGGACATGGCGGGGAACAATGGTGGGCGCCTGGAATCTGAAGATGTAGATGGCAAACAAGCTCCAGAAGGGCAGAAGTGAGTGCTTCTAATAGTCTAGGAAAGGCAGGAAAACAGTTCTGGTAAGGAGCATTGGATGGAGCAGGTGACTGATACACACACACTAGAACCCATCAGTAATGGACAATAACCGGAATTTTCTTTTCTAGAGAAGAATTATATCTCCACAAGGCATTTTCCTTTTCTATACCATTCTTACTTGGGAAAGACAAGAAAATTCCTATGTGGTTTTTTAGCACTGGCCTAAGGTTTTTCTCTAGGCATGTATTGTCAAAGGTAATCAATCCCTAAGCCAGAAATGCCATTAAATCTTCTGAGTCCAAGTAGCAGACATAAAGCTCCCACAAATGTCATCATCCTCCCATCCTCTGATTCAAAGCTTCCTCCAGGTTTTGGTCAGTTCTGAGGTCCACAAAATATAGAAGAAGAGCCACAGCTACATTTTTGCAAACCCTCTGCCTTCCACTCCTCTTCTCCACCTTCATACATAATACATGCAGGGCCAAACTAGGTGATCAGGCTCAGTGTCCTGCCCTGCTTTAAACTAGGAAACATATAATAGAGGTGGGTGCTTCCCATTGAGAGACAGCCCCTCTTGGGATAAGAAGATGTTATATTTTCAAGTCATATTCTGTGTATCTAAATCAATCTGACAGCAAGGCACTGTGTAGTCAAGAGTGGGAAGACAAGCAGAAACAATGGCCCTATCCTCAAAAGCTTAGAGACCCAGGAGGAGCGAGGACATTTATGGAGCAAAATAGCCAACAATAATATCAAGATGAGAGAAAGGGGTATGAAACCAGAAAACTACAGTAATATATGCATACCCATGTTCATAGCAGCACAATTCACAGTGGCCAAATTATGGAACCAACCTAGATGTCCATCAACAGATGAGTGGATTACAAAATTATGGGAAATACACACAATGGAATTCTACTCAGCAATAAAGAAGAACAAAATAACAGTATTTGCAAGAAAATGGAAGGATCTGGAGAACATTATGTTAAGTGAGATTAGCCAATCACAAAAAGAGAAGGGACGTATGTTTTCATTAATATGCCCAACCTAGGGAGTAGTGGGGACACAAAAGGGACTCCAATGACAACAGAGAACCCTCAGGTTCTCAGAGGTGCAAGGGAAGGGCAAGAAAGAAGTGAATCTATGGAATTACTATCATAAACAATGTGTACATATGAGATTATACCAACATCATTCTCAGTGCTACATT
>PVJS01010671.1:0-47466 GCA_004027185.1 Glis glis | reverse complement strand
CCCCCTGCCCTATTTTTTATGCTTTATTTTGAAACCGGGTCTCACGAAGTTGAGGAGGGCCTCACTAAGGAGAGAGAGAGAGAGAGAGAGAGAGAGAGAGAGAGAGAGACAGGGAGAGAGAGAGCGAGAACTGAGGCTGGCCGCGAACCAGGATCCTCCGGTCTCCGCCTCCCAAAGTACTGGGATTACAAGCGTGCGCCACCACGCCCGGCTATGAGTCGACATTTTAATGAACGTTTTTTAAATAAGAAAATGTGTACTCATGTAGAGTATGCAGGAAAATTAAGTGAGCTTACTTAAACATCAGAAAATAATGAGTAAGAAAAGAAACTTCCTGCTTAATCCTGTAGCATTAAAATAAAACATGCATATTGGATTCCTTTTAGTGATTTTTGGTCCTTTTGGCACCCTTCATCACTTCCATGATAAATTGTCTCATTCATAGAGACTATTGTCAGAAGCAAAAATAAATTTCTACAGTTTATTGAAACTAGAGTTGGATAGAACTGATGAGGTCATCTGCTCCAACCCCTACTAAAGTAAACTGGCATTCCCTCTACATCAAGGGTATGAGGATTTAGTATTTAATGATTCTGGATACCTCAAAAGTGATGACTGGTGGAGGAGATAAAGTCATTGCCCCATAGTTGAAAAAATATTAGAATACTAGAAAACAAAAACTATAGTGCTACACCTCACTATTGGATGAGAGTAAAATAGTCAAAAGTGAATTGAATTGAAATATCAAGAGACCAGCGAAGGCTGTGATGGCTCAGGCAATCACTTGGATGCACATCACTGGCATTTCTGCGTGACATCTCCATTGACTGTATGTTTTGGAATGTCACTTTTCAGTATTTCAGATAGAGGCATGTCCCTGTCAAGAGTGTTTCCTTAATAATTAGATTTATTTGTAAGTTCTTAATTAATAAATCTAAGATATACCTAAGGTTTAGGTAATTAATTGGTTCCTCTATATTCTTATCTCCTTGATATCCAGTCATGTGATCAGTCTCATGACTGAATGTATTAAGCTAAAATCTAAAGTCTGAATATTTTAGGAGATAGGCAAATAAAAATAAAATCTATTGAACACATATTGCAAAGCTAAGAGCCAGGTTATTTAATATAGCTGTACAATAAGCTGGGCGTGGTGGCACGCGCTTGTAATCCCAATACTTTGGGAGGCGGAGACCGGAGGATCCGGGTTCGCGGCCAACCTCAGCGTGCATGCGCGCGCGATCTCTTTCTCTCTCTCTCTCTCTCTCTCTCTCTCTCTCTCTACCTAGTGAGGTCCTCTGCAACTTCGTGAGGCCCAGTTTCAAAAATAAAGCATAAAAAAAAATAGGGCCGGGGGTGTAGCGCGGAGGTAGAACGCCCCTGCGTTCAATCCCCTGTACCTCAAAAAATATATATATAGAGAGAGAGCTGTACAGATGTTAACAAGTTTTTCTTTGCTTAAATTTTATTCTAAAGCTGATTGTTTACTTAGGGGATCATGTCTTAATTACAAGTAATTAGAAACTATCCGTTAAATAATATTTTCCATCTTACAAGACCCATAGTTCAATGTGGAAGCCAGGTGTGTTAATAATGTATGGCTAGGATTTACAATTAAGATGCAAGAAGAATAATTTGAGAATTTAGTAATTGCTTTTCCCTTGCTTGGAGCATTTATCTTGTTTTACAGAAGTATAATATTTTTAATATCCTAATAATAATGCTCATGAAGCACTTAAAATAATTTTGATTTTTTAATTGCATAAACTTCCAAAATTAAAAAACAATCAATAGATCTACACCCAAACACAATTATCTTTATATTTTCATATTACTCTTTATTCCCTATCCAAAAATAGTCTTACTTTTACATAGTTGCAATTCTAGAGTTAGATGTAGCCCATGTTGGGCTATAACATCATTGCTATTTCCATGTTTTCTATATTCTTCATAAGTCTCATTATAGAGATGAGCAATATTTTGTCATATTGATGTAACATAATTTCTTAGTCATTTGTTTATGGTTATATAAATTGTTTGTAATTTATTTGCTACTGGTTATGATGCTGCAATGAATATCTTCATATAAAAGCTTAAAATATTTTTATTACAACCAATAATTTGGGCTACATCTCTTTTTAAATAATTTTGAAATAGTCAGGGTCAGAGCATAAAAAGAGATGGCACGTTTCATAAAGTTTTCCTTGGGAGAATTTAATAAAAGAACTATTTACAAATGTGTAGGCAGGATTAAGTGTACCAACTAGGGTGGATAAAGAACAGAAGGACTAGCTAGAGTTAGACACCATTACCAACCCCTTAAACCTGAAGTGCAAAGGTAGAGAGACTGTTAAGAGCTGGAACTGTGGACAAGCAGAAGCTCAAGCTCAACCCACAGGCTGTGGCTGTTGAGGAAAGTAGCCATTGTGGGAACTATGGTAATGCTGAGAAAGGTGGGACAAATACTCTTCCCTTTCTCTCTTCCTGCCTGCTCATCTCTTGCCATACCATGAATTGGCTAAATCTAACCAGAAGTTGGGAGAACAGGAGAGGGGAAGGGTGTTCCTGGGTTATGCCATCTACAGAGGTCAACACTACTGGGGCAGCAACTGGATCTACACAGGAAGATGGGATAGTAGAAAATAACTGGTACATCATTGCGTGGTAGCACATGCCAGTGATCCCAGTACTTGGGAATGAGATAGGAGAATCAAGGCCAGCCTCAGCAACTCAGCAAGACCCTCAGCAACTCAGTGAGACCGTGTTTCAAAATAAAAAATAAATAGGGCTGGTGGTGTAGCTTGTAGGTAGAATTCCCTGGGTTCAATCCCAAGAAAGAATGAAAGAAAGAAAGAAGGAAGGAAGGAAGGAAGGAAGGAAGGAAGGAAGGAAGGAAGGAAAAGAAGCCCTATGTTATATTAGTTTTTAAATTGAAATCGAATATTTAAATTTTTAAAATTTAAAATCTGTCTCAGCACTCTCTTTCCCTTTCCTGCTTTATTTTACTCCATAGCACTAATTTATCATTCCTTAACATATTTTATAACATTTTATTTTATTTGTTCTCCATATCTCTCATAAGAAAGTAAGTTCCTTGAAGGTAAGAATTTTACCTGTTTTCTCCACTGCTATGGTCTAAATATGTATCTGTTGAATGAATGGGTCTATTAATCAAGGAGTATACCTAGGAAACTAGAGAAGAAATCTTCATGTACTACTTTAGTGCTCTTTTTTTAATGTGGTATTGGGGATTGAACCCAGGGGCATTCTACCTCTGATCTATACCCCCAGCCCTATTTTATCTTTTATGTTGAAACAGGGTCTCACTAAGTTGTTGAGGCTGGCAGCGAACCTGGGATCCCCCTGTTTCAGCCTCCAAAGTACTGGTATTACAGGTGTGCACCACCACGCCTGGCTCAAGGTGGTAAGGCAGACTTTATTCAAGGAGGCCATGGCAATAGGTATAGACACAACTACAACACAGTCTCACAGTGGAGGAGAGGGATTGGACTCACCCTAACTTTGACAAGGACAAGTGGGGATTTATAACCAAGGAGCAGGGTCGGAGTTGGTTAATAGAAAATTACTAAGAGGTGCCAGGCGTGGTGGCACACGCTTATAATCCCAGTACTTTGGGAGGTGGAGATTGGAGGATCTGGGTTTGCGGCCAGCCTCAGCTCTCTCTCTCTCTCTCTCTCTCTCTCTCTCTTTCTCTCTCTCTCTCTCTCTCTCTCTCTCCATGTCTCTCTCTCTCTCTCTCTCTCTCTCTCTCTCTCTACTTAGTGAGGCCCTCGGCAACTTCGTGAGACCCGGTTTCAAAATAAAGTATAAAAAATAGGGCCGGGGGTGTAGCTTGGAAGTAGAATGCCTCTGGGTTCAATCCCCGGTACCGCAAAAAAAAAAAAAAAAAAGAAAGAAAGAAAGAAAATTACTAAGAGGAAACATCAAGGCTAAGGAGGCTCTGGCTAAAATGGCAGGATTATTGAGGAAGGCAAGCCAGGCTAAAAAAGATATAGAACGTGGCCAGATACCAAGGGGAGGAGGAGGATTTTCCCTAACCTGATTTAGCAGGATTCTTGCTCAAGTTAGATTCAATAAGGACAGAGAGGGAATCTGAAGATTAGGCTAAGTTAAGCAGAGGGACTCAGGGCCTGACTAAAATTTTGGTGAATGGAGAGAGACTTTGTGAATCACACACATAATTTAAGGAAGAATAGTGCTAAGTGATGTGTTTCTCACCTCTCCTCTCCCACCCTCCATATCCCTAGACACTTATACACTAAATTACTTCACTTAACTCCTAGACCCTTTTCTAGGCTGGGAAGCTAGAATGAAGGTCTCTATTGTTTTAGGAAAAGTCAGAGACAGAGAACAAAGACATCAAAGTATTGGCCTTTAAGTTTAGAAAGTTTCAGTTTAAACATGAAACATAATATTTGGGAGAAGATATGAGAATTTCCTCCCCCGAACCACTTCCACCTGACCAGCCACCATGCACCCATTAAAATACTCAGAACAAGGAGGAAAGTACAGAAGGTCAGGGGTGACCAGCTGCCCATCTTGGAATGAGTTGCCAAGTATAGGGGTCCCCCAGGGGTGGAGAGGCATGGGACCCCAGATCAGTCTGGTTGTCCAGAGGCAAATGGACTTTGTTGGGAGCATCCTGTGCCATCACAACAAAGCAGCATGTGACTGAGGTATCTAGGGTTGTGTAGGGGTATAACCAAGACAGCAGATAAACCTGGAAAGCCTAACACAAAGGACCACTTTACCACAGCAGAACACAGGGAGCAGATTATCAGAGGCCCTTATCACCAAGTGTTACAAAGCCCTGATCCTGGTGCCTGAGGTATTACAGAAATTTTGCCCACAAAACAAAGGATCACATGAACAGTGCATCACAAGCCTGGACCAGATTCTGATCCCAGCAGACATCCGCGCAGGGCATGGCAAGGCCCGGAAGTACATGCTTCCCTCTTCAAGGCTACAGCATGGGTTAGGCAATGTGTTAGCCACTGAGGTGCTTCTGGCTGCATCTCAGCAACAGGAGGACAATCAATGTGGTAAGCATTGTGAAGAGGCGCTCTGAGCTCCTGGCAGTGGAGATGGGCCTGTTATGCCTGTTAAGGATTCAGTCAGGGGAGTGACACTGTTGAACTCTCTCTCAAAATGGATCACAATGATGGAGGGAAGGAGGAGGGACTGTGGGTAGGCAAATGAAGAAAGGTAAGGCAGATGAAGAGCCCAACACAATAATCCAGATGAGTGAGGACAAATGCCAATCTAGGGAAGTTGTTATTCATCAAGGCTGAGAAGTAGAAAGAAAAGCATAGGAGCAAGAGTTAGAGGGTAAAATCAGCAGGAGGCAGAGACTTGATAGGTTACTATGAGAAGGGAGGAGTTTCAAGCAACTCCAAGCTTTCTGACTTTGGTTTCTAGTGCATGGTGGCATCATTATCTAAGGAGCTAGGGGTGTGTGGCAAGAGAATCTGGTGCAGAGGATTTGTAGTAATTTGGGGTATGTTTGTTTCACTTAGCTATGATCTTTCCAAGAGGTACTTAAGTTCTGGAGGATTTGAAATTAAATAAGAACCACACTCTGTCTGTCCCCAACCTGAGAAGTGCACACAAAGAGAAAAGAACAATGGGCTGGAAACAGAACCCTAAGAGCGCCGCCATGTTGAATTATGCAAAGAAAAAGGATAGACCAAGGAGACAAGGAAGCAGCAGCCAGAGAGGTTGAATGACAAGAGAGGGGCATGTCAT
This sequence comes from Glis glis, assembly GCA_004027185.1. Lineage (NCBI taxonomy): Eukaryota > Metazoa > Chordata > Mammalia > Rodentia > Gliridae > Glis > Glis glis. The sequence goes on along the minus strand of PVJS01010671.1, from coordinate 41,700 downwards.
AGAAATGAAGGGGTGGTTTCATAAAAGGTGGTCAGTATGCTAAGTGAACAGAGAAGTATTCTTAAGATAAAGACTAACTGGATATAGAAATATGAAGGTCAATTATGCTTAGCCAGACATTGTTAGGGCAGAAGATAGAGGAAGAAGTCAGGTGTGTGTGTGTGTGTGTGTGTGTGTGTGTGTGTGTGTAGGACTGGGGATTAAACACAGGGGCATTCTACCTCTGAGATACACCCTCCAGCCCTATTTTATTTTTTACTTTGAAACAGGGTCTCATTAAGTTGCTGAGGGCCTTACTAAGTTGCTGAGACTGGCCTCAAACCTGTGATTCTCCTGTCTCAGTCTCCCAAGTACTGGGATTACAGGCATGTGCCACCATGCCCAGCAAGAAGCCAGATTTAATAGGTGAATAAATGAGAGATGAAGGAGTGGTCAAGTGTAAACTACTCTTTCACAAAACACGGCTGAGAAGGAAACCAGAGGAATGGCTGACACTAAAGGCACACAAAAATTCAAGGACCTTTAAAGGGGGAAAGCCAGGAGCCTGAGGTAGAAGCCAGATGAGGAGAAGCAGAAAAGTTGAAAGCACATGAGAAAACTAGACAGCAGCAGAATAGAAGGCTAACCCAGAGCTCAGGGGAAGGCCTGACCTCAGGAAGGGGATAGATCTCATTCACTGAGATTGGACAGAGAGTCAAGGATGAATAAGGCTCAAAATTGGAAGGAGTGGCCGGGTGTGGTGGTGCATGCTTGTAATCCCAGTACTTGGGAGGCTGAGATAGGAGAATCACAGGTTCGTGGCCAGCCTCAGCTACTTAGTGAGGCCCTCCACGACTTAATGAGACCCTGTTTCAAAATAAAGAATAAAAAAATAAGGCTGGAGATGTAGCTCAGAGGTAGAATGCCCCTGGGTTCCATCCCTGGTACCACACACACACAAAAAAAAAAATTGGAAGGAGTATATGGGTGTTTGAAAGTTTCATTCTTAGCACCTAAATATTCTCAATAGAATAAAGTACCAAGTTACCCACAAAAAGTTAAGAAAGGTCTTAAGGGGATGCTGTGGCTTAGATATGGTTAGAAGATACCCCTTGAGGGTTCTTGTGTTGGGAGAATGGTCCCCTGTGTGGCGATGCTGAGAGGTGATGAGACTTCTAAGGAATGGGGTCTGAGAGAAGCTCCTTAGGTCACTGAGGGAGCTGTCCCCAGAAGGAAAGAGATTAAGGTATCTCTAATGGGACCCCTGTGCCCTCATGAGAGTGAGTTGTTATAGGAGTAAATCTAACTCCTGAGTCATTCTCTGGCTTCCTGCTTGGCACTATGATCTACTCCTCTCACATATGCAGCGTGGTTGCCATCCATTATGAAGTCCTCACCAGAGCTAAGCCAGTGCTGCTGTCACACCCTTGAATGTCCAAAACTGTCAGGTAAATAAACCTCTTTTCTTTATAAAGTTAGCCTGTCTTAGGTACTTCATTATAGTAATGAAAAATGGATTCATACAGGGCAAACTGCAGGGATCTGGAGCCGTTCTTGAGAAGAGTAGCAAGAATTACTCACGAAGTACAAAGAATAGGACTGTCAAGCATTAATTAGACTCCAGCTAAGTTGAATGTAATATTGGACCTCAGCAAATAGCAAATTATTTTTTTTGGGGGGGTGACTCAGCAGCCCAGATGTATGCATAAGAAAGTCCTAAAGTATAAGAGATTCATAAGGATTGATAGAAAGAGTGATCCCTAAGCCGGGCGTGGTGGCGCATGCTTGTAATCCCAGTACTTTGGGAGGCAGAGACCGGAGAATCCGGGTTCGCGGCCAGCCTCAGCTCTTTCTCTGTCTCTCTCTCTCTCTCCCTGTCTCTCTCTCTCTCTCTCCTTAGTGAGGCCCTCCACAACCTCGTGAGACCCGGTTTCAAAATAAAGCATAAAAAATAGGGCCGGGGGCGTAGCGCGGAGGTAGAACGCCTCTGCGTTCAATCCCCGGTACCGCAAAAAATAAAAATAAAAAAGAAAGAGTGATCCCAGCAATCAGTCATAGGATCTAAGCTGGTAAGAGACATAAACACATGGTAGATAAAATGGGATAAAGAGCTATGAGATAAAGATGTCTGTGGGCTCAGAGATAAGTCTATGGAGAGTAAGGTCTAAGGAGAGAGCAGGAAGAATAGAAAGCAGGATGGTCGTAGAGGGTAACAAAGTTTAGAATATACTCATAGTTGTCAGTGTTTGAGGGGGAGGGATGTGGAAGTCTCTAGAGTTGGAGAGGTAGAAAAACATTGAAGCTGACGATGAAAATAACAGGACATGGAGCAGAGAACCATGTTGTGACCCAGATGTCAGAATCTTGAATGGAAGTGAGTGACCCAGAAGAGTTGTCTTCCTAGCAGAGCCAGGCATCAGTCATGACCTGCAGGTCAGTGGAGCCCTCGTCAACGTACAGAGGATGTGCCATGGATTCCTAAGGGTGCAGCTGAAGTATTTGGCATAGTAGAGGGAGTACCACAGGTGATGATCCAGAGAGGACAGAGCAACATAAGAAAGAGAGAATAATGTCCCAGAAGGAATTATATTTCAGCCAATCACGTAGGAAACAAGAATGTGAGGTAGTTGAAATCAGTCTCAAAAATTTTAAAGGGGCCTTTGTTGTCAAATACCATCACAGGAACATTTGTCTTGGAATCATTTCATCCACGCTCATTAGGGAAGTCTGGAAAGGCAAGGCTCAGGCGATTCCTGCCTAGGGTTTCAGAATGGTAGAAATCCACTGCTTCACTATTCTCCTGCCGAATCATCATTTTTTATCTTCCTCAAATGGTCCAAGTTCATGTCCTTCTTACTCTTCAGATCTTGGCTAAATTTTATTAAAGGTAGGGCCTTTCCCAACTACCCATACTAAATATGAGCCCCTCCTATCATTCCGAATCCCACTAATGATGTGTATTGCTTTAATTACCTCTATTACTTCTTTGCATTAGAATTTAGATCCATAAGAATGAAGACCTTATTTTTCATCTCTATATCTTCAGCTACTACAGTAGTGCTTGGCACACAGAGTAGCTGCTCAGTAAATATTTGTTGAATGAATGTTTTACTCCTTGGCAGCAAAACTTGGTACAGGGATTTTATGGGCCATTTTGTTTATATAGAAAATGACTTTGTGTGACCAAAATCAATAATAAGAGTCAATATAATATATTGGACCTTTAAATACATTAAGCAACAATCAGGTGGTTAATCACAAGATGACCCCACTTAACCCTTAAATTTAAAAAATTATGAGTATATTACTGTTTTTATGAAATGACACATGCATATATGTCCACCCCTACTATGCCCAAGGCAATTAATGAACATAAAGATCAAAAAGAAATGGTATATCCTTTCAATGAGTTTTACGAATTAACAGAGAAGATAAGACATACTTGTATAAGAGAGACATGACCAAAATGCACCTGGAATGGAGAAGGTTGAGTCAGATTACCCAGCTCAGAATCTCCAGTTTGTTTGTTCTAAGCCCTGAAACTTTTCCACGAAGCATTGGCTTCAGCAACATTAAAATCAAACTAATAATAGAACCTTTTTTAATGCTCTTTTGAGAATTAAATAAGAAATATAAAGTACTTAGCAAAATACCAAATACTTAACAAGGATTCCCTAAATGCCTATTGTTAGTACTTACGGTTCCTACTAAAAATTTCTTTGATTTAATTAACTACTATGAAATTCTATTAAAGTTGAAAAATATTTTGTGGTATTACTTCTGATACTGATTAACTGACTTTTTTAACTGGTTAGCTTTACTGGACAAATAGCAACCTAGATCTGAACCTCACAAAACATGCCTCAACAAGTAAGAAACCTGTTGTTCACAAATTAACATTACTGAATAAAAAGTGATTATATAGGAATGAGCAGCTGTCTCCACTAACTTCTCATCAGCCCATTTATGGGAAAAGCAGAGCTTTTATTGAAAACAGAGAATTATTATGAAACTGGAATCTTTACTAGTCTGTGGAAATTTAGCCATAAGAGTTTTAACCATGAGAGTTAATATCATTTTTCTGCAGAAATGTCTATTGTGTAATACTATTTATCATTTATTTGCTTCTGACACTAGTCAACTACATATGTCTTCCTATACAAAGTAACACAAAGTAATAATCCTGTGTGTGTGTGTGTGTGTGTGTGTGTGTGTGTGTATGGTACTAGGGATTGAAATCAGGGGCATTCTACCACTGAGCTATATCCCCAGCCCCCAACCCTTTTAATTTTTTGTTTAGAGAAAGGGTCTCCCTACATTGCCCAGGTTGGCCTCAAACTTGTAATCCTCCTGTCTCAGCCTCCCAAGAACTGGGATTACAGGCAGGAGCCACTGTGTCTGACAGTAATTATCCTTTGATCTATAAAACATGGTCTTTAACATAAATGTCTGGGTGAAAGAGTCTTGTAGAGCAAAGAACTGTAGGAAAGAACTGTAGGAAATATCTCGAAATCATGTCATGATTATCTAAAACATTGATCATTCATTAATTACTTGGGCAAGACTTCTTCCTGGACATTATGGCCTTGCAGAGTTTTATGCTCATAGATGTAACATTTGAAGTATAAAATCAAAAGATTAATAATTCAAATTCAAACATCATCATAACCATATATAAAATGTCTTATAAAACCTTATCTGGTATATTCCACATTTGAATTTGTTTTCCACTAATACATATCTGAAAAATAAAAACCAAAACATCCTAATTGTTCCCACGTATAATTAAAATTCAACATTAAAGCCTTCTGAAAGAGTTGGCTGGTTCTTATCCTGTACACACACATATATATTTTATTTCTGTATTTTTCTTCACTATGGTAAGGGTATTAGAAAATACAAATATGGGCTACAACTACTACAACTCTGGAACATTTCTATCCAAAAAGTCAGAACTGATTTATTCCAGGCATCATTTGACAGAAATGGCACATCAAAAAGAAGTAAAAGGTTATGAGACTATTATTGCAAATAAGGTTCACATATGCTTTCAAAGGAAAAGAGTTGGAAAAGTGAACATCTTTAAATGTCTTCAAGATTAGTGGTAAAATGCTCTAAATTGGCCATGTCACAGAATAGCGGAGGAATGTACAACTTAATTACAGTCTGCATGTACATATGCTATGATTTTTAGAAACAGTTTTCACTTTGGCTATTTATGCAGACAATATTATATTCCCAACAATAATAATGTTTTATTTAATCATCCTGTTTGAACCAGGTTTAAGCACACAGCTGCAGCATGATGAATTTTAAGAAACAAAGTCAGTCCAATTTCATGAGTTTGGACTTTTTATTACATACTTGAATTTATTTTTCCTGGAAAGGAAAAACAGTTATAGCAGCACCTGGTATAGTGCCACGAACATAGTAGAGGCTTAATAAATATTTATCACTGTTGAAGTTAGAAGAAACACTGATCTTCACTCTGCATGATATGTTGGATTAGGACCATATTTCTTGCAAAAAGCATAAACATTGGGTACAGCATCTGAATCTTAGACAATTTTCAAAAAGTCTATTCTGCAGGAGGCCTGATATTCTACAGAAATAATAAAATATTACTTATAACTATGATTAAGATGCAGTAAAATCTAGAAAATGGTTTAGAAAAGCAGACTCCACAGAATGCTGGAAATTCTTACTCTTCTGTATTGTGCTCTGATTAGTCTTGGCAGGAGAGCCAGAACAGAACTTCAGCTGTGGATTTGTAGGAGGGACGTAAGCCAAGACTGGTGGGGGCAGGGTCAGCCGATGGATATGACTATAGAACTCCCCCAGTTTAAGCATCTAAAAGGATATGCCAAGCCAGAGTCCAAACCCGATTAATGTTAGTAGTCATCATCTTGAGTAAGCCAGGTGGGAGCATGGCACCAAGAACTGATTACATAGGAAATGTTATTATCTGATGGATGACAGCTTTATGTTTGGAGTGGGAGGAGTTGTCTGGGTTGTAATAGGACCCTCGCCAGTGGGCTGCAGTGGGAAGAACATTGGGATAAAATCCAGATCCCCTAGAGGGAACAGGTTGGCAAGAGCAGTCAGCTTCTCAGGCCCAGACAATTTGGCTGAGGTTCAAGGCTGGAATCCGTTTCCAGCAGAGAATAATGTGCAAACAAAGAACAGAGGCAATAGTCTAGGTACACACTGGGGTTAGGGTCAGGAACAAGGCTTAATATTCATGGCCACACAGATGTTTATACAGGGCTCACTCAATAGCAGGTTTAGGGCAATAGAAGAAATGCAGATTGCTTATTGATAAGAATGGAATTACTAACACCCTGACAAGCTTGGATTTCAATTTGAGTAACAACTTGATGGTGCTGTGTCTGTAGGTTGACAGCTTGTAGTATCTCCTGCTGGGTAATCACTATGCAAGTGTCAGTTTGGGGCATTAATATTTTTGTCTTGGAGTAAACTTAAATAAATCTAAGACCATATAAAATTGATCATTCACTTATATAATAGACTGTCAGCTTCTTAAAAGGAATCTTTATTTAATTTTTGTTCATTGGAGTATACTATGTGCCTAGCTGGCATTCAACAGGTATTTGTTGAATTAAAGCATGAATTAACTAAATATTTACAGCCATGGGGTCTATAAAACTTGAACATGGCTCTTGTTTCTAGTAACACCATATTTTTCTAAATCACCATGATACTTCAATTTCAGATCAACAACAGGCAGAAATGGGTCAGAATTTCTCGTGTCTTTATTCCATTTCAAAAGGGGAAATTTTATTGAATTGTATCAAGAAATCCCAAAGTGGGGATGATGATGGTTAATTTTATGTGTCAACTCATCTGAGCTGCTGCCTGCCCAAATACTTGGTCCAATATTACACTGGATGTCTCTGTGAGGGTATTTTTGGTTGAGTTTAACATTGAAATAAATAGATTACATAAGTCAGACTGCCCTCCCTAATATAGGTTGGTACCACACAATCAACTGAAGGCCTGAACAGAGCAAAAAGATTGACCATCTCATGAGTAAGAGGACATTCCTCCTGCCTGACTGCATTCAAACTGACACATCAGTTTTTTCCTGCCTTTGGACTCAAATTGAAACATTTGAGTCCAAATGTTTGGCTCTTTCTGGGTCTTGAGCCTGCCAGCCTTTGGATTGAAACCATACCATTGGCTCTCCTGGGTCTCCAGCTTTCCAACTGCAGCTCTAGGGACTTAACCTACACAATCACATGACCCTATTCCTTATTACTATTTATATATACATCCCATTGGTTCAGTTTCCTAGAGAACCCTCACTAATACAGAGAGTTACAGGATTGGTTAATTCAGTAGCTCAACAGCATGAAGGACCAGATTCTTGCCACGTTTCATTCTGCTACCTTAGCATCTCGGCTTGTCAGCTCATGCTAGTTTTCCTTATGACTTAAGTGGTTGCAGCAGCTCTACCCATCACTTCCTCACCCAGCCACATCCAGAGTCAGAATAAAGTTACTATTTCTCATTTCTAAGAGCCAGCCTTTCTGAGAAACAGCCTCAGCCCACTTCCTCTTATCTTTCGGCCCTATTTTATTTTTTATTTTGAAACAGTGTCACTAAGTTGTGGAGGGCCTCACTAGGTTGCTGAGGCTGGCCGTGAACCTGTGATTCTCCTGTCTCAGCCTTCCAAGTACTGGGATTACAAGCGTGCACCACCACACCCAGCTAGATGGTAATTTTTAAATAGAAATATATTGGTTAAAGCCCTAGAAGGTAGAAGTTCCAAGATAAAGGCACCAGCAGATTCCATGCTCAGTGAAAATCCTGTCTCTGCTTCAAAGATGGCACCTTGTTCTTGCGTCCTCAAAGGGACAAAGTCTACATCCTCACATGGTGGGAGAGATTGTACTGCCTTCTCTAACTGCTTGGTTAGAGAAGAACAAATGTCAAAATTATAATATTAGAAGAGACCTATATTTAAATATATTGAAATCATAATATCTATAAGCTAGAGAGTTTAGAGCAGAGATGGTAAACAATTTTCAACTTACATGCCAGCTCCAGTAAATTGTTATGGATGTATGCAGACTATGTTGAAAATAATTCTGAACATGTATGTATCCGGGCTTATTGAAAACAAATGATATGACTGATTCATCATCATAGTCAACAGCAAGATTGTAGCATATATTCTACCTATTGTTACAGCTAGTCAGAAAATTGCCATCATAACCATGGGAAAGAAATAAAAACATTTAAAAGATAACAGCCAGCAAAATGTTATAATGGTAAGTTTTGCATAAACTAATAACATTTCCTTTCTATTATTTTGTTCCTACCTTAAATAGGAGGTGTCAAATGAACTACTTAATGCTTACTGTTACCCTGGAAACATGAAGAATTTGAATATTTGGGGAATCATTTGAAAAATATTAAAAAGTAAGAGAGAGAGAGAGATTATTACTTGAACTCTTTTACATAACCTGGCTTATTCTGTACTTTCTCAGACTTTAGCTTAATTTGATTTTAATCAGAGACTACCAATTAAAAATTCTTCTGAAATAAATTATATATTACAAGATTGTGGACCAACCACACACATTTATCTCCTCTTCCTCCTAAAAACCCAGTATATTATCATAAAGAAAATGCACACACCACACATACACACACATACTTATATATTATCTATCTACCTAGGATATATGAAAAATCAACAAAGAATAAAGAGGATAGAAAGTAATCCCTTGGTAGACAAGAAATGCTGTCACATTTTTTGGGGGAGGCCGTGATACTAGGGATGGAACCCAGGAGCATTCTACCTTTGAGCAACACCCCCAGCCCTATTTAATTTTTTATATTGAAACAGGGTCTCACTAAGTTGGGAAGGGCCTTGCTAAATTGCTTAGGCTGGTCTCAAACCTGTGATCCTCCTGTCTCTGCCTCCCAAGTACTGGGATTATAGGCTCACACCCCTGAGATAGGCTTCAAATTTCTTAAAGAGATTAAGCAGTTAGAAAAGTAGAGTAATGATAGTACCTAAAGATGCCATGTCTTGCTTCCAGGAAGCTGTGAATGTTACCTTATTTGGAAAAAGGGTCTTTGCAGGTGTAAATTGAGCTAACAGTCTAGAAATCGCCTGAATTTTCTGGGTGGGCTTTAAATCCAATGATAACTCTCCTTATGGAGTAGGGCAGAGGAAATTACACACATAGACGATACGGGCAGAGATTGGAGTGATGTGGCTACAAGCCAAGGATTGCCAATGGATGTCAAACCATTTTCCCTAGAGCCTCCGGAGGGAGCATGGCCCTGCTTATGCCTTAAGTTTTTTACTTCTGTCCTCCAGGATGATGAAAGAATACCTTTTTTTTTTTTTGCAAGCTTATTCACTTTAATGCACAAATTACTGAATTAGGAAAAAACAGATAACTGATATGGGGAAAAAAACACTCTGTGTTTTAACAAGGAACAAACCACTCATCCAAGATTGAATTTCTTTTTTGTTGTTGTTTTGTTTTGTTTTAAACTATCATGTTCGTAGTGATTTGTTATGGCAGCAACAAGAAACCAATGCAAATGGTGTCTAAGAAAGCTGAGACAAGGTCTGGCATGGTGGTGCACGCTTGTAATCCCAGCACTTGGGAGGCTGAGACAGGAGGATCCAGGTTTGCAGCCAGCCTCAGCTACTTAGTGAGGTCCTCCGCAACTTAGTGAGACCCTGTTTCAAAATAAAGAATAAAAAAATAGGGCTGGGGGTGTAGCTCGGAGGTAGAATGCCCCAGGGTTCAATCCCCAGTACCACAAAAAATTTAAAAAATAAATGAAAGAAAGAGAGAAAGAAGAAAGAAAGAAAGAAAGAGAGAGAGAAAGAAAGAAGCTGAGACAATGGCCTTGCAGAAATACAGAGCTCAGAAAACATCAATTGGAAGGAGGTAGTACAATCTGGAGTTAAAAATTGGGGAACTAATTGTAAATTGGTGCAAGTTATAATTGTTCCTCCTGCTCAGTGACCAGATGTTTACCACTGTAGCAAAAATTTGACAGATTCTTCTCTGTAGAAGCAAAGCTAAGCAATTCACAAACACAAATTCTTCCCTAAAGCAAAGCTAACCAATTCACAAACTCAGCCCACAATCAATCAGCTTTTCACTGCTTTATTTTTTAGCAAATGGTAAATAAGAATCTTTTTTTAATCTTGTCTTTTGTGTGTGTGTGTGTGTGTGTGTGTGTGTGTGTGTGTGTGTGTTAATAGGGATTGAACCCTATGCCTTGTACATGTTAGGCAAATGCTCTGTCATGAAATTATACCCCCTGGACCTCAAACATTCTTAAAGGCTCTAGAATTAAATAGTAGACAAGAGAGATAGTGGGGCGTGGGGGGAGTTCAGAGAGAAATTTTAAACAATTCAAGGAATAAAGAAAAGGAAGACAGTTTATTTATTGAATATACTCAAAAATACTTAATCAAGTTAGTAACTTACTGGTTTTGGGTTCCCAATCCAACCCTCTTTACCTGGTTTGAGATACTGGAACTGGACTCAACCCTGTTTTTTTTTTTTTTTTTTTTTTTTTTTTTTTTTTTTTTTTTTTTTTTTTTTGCTGTACCGGGGATTGAACGCAGGGGCATTCTACCTCCGCGCTACGCCCCCGGCCCTATTTTGTATGCTTTATTTTGAAACCAGGTCTCACGAAGTTGCGAAGGGCCTCACTAAGTAGAGAGAGAGAGAGAGAGAGGGAGAGAGAGAGCAAGAGAGCTGAGGCTGGCCGCGAACCCGGATCCTCCGGTCTCCGCATCCCGAAGTACTGGGATTACAAGCGTGCGCCACCACGCCCAGCTTCAACCCTGGTTTTTGCTGGCTGGCTCCATGTAGACTTGGCAAAAGAGGGCACAGGGAGAAAAAAAGTGCAACATTGGACGGGGGGAGTGTTATTTTATTTTATTTAAAACCACTTTGTTGAGAGACGACTGAAACATAAAAAGCTGTACTTATTTAGTGATATAACTCGTTGAATTTGGAAATAAATATTCGCCTGTGAAACCATGATCACCATCAAGGATGTAAATACATCCATCTCCTTCCAAAGTTTCCTCCCTTCTGCACTTTTTGTGGCAAGAACACTTGACCTAAGATCTTACCTCTTCGTAAATTTTAAATGCAATACAGTGTCATTAGCTGTAAGTACTATCTGCATAGTTGATCTCCAGAACTTATTTTTCTTGCATAGCAGAAGCTGTGTGCTTTAATCATCACTTCCCCTTTCCCCTCTCTCCCTGACCCTTGACAATCATCATTCTACTCTCTGCTTCTATGAGTTTGACTATTCATATTCCACATAAATGTGAAATCATACCTATTTGTCCTCTGTATCTGGCTTATTTCATTACATAATGTCCTCCAGATTCATCCGTGTTGTCACAAATGGCAGGATTATTTTTAAGGTGAAGTAATATTCCATTGTATGCATATACTGTATTTTCTTTATACATCCCACCTGTCAGTGTATATTTAGATTAACAACACACCTCTGAACTACCAATGGGTCAAAAAAGAAATCAAAAGGGAAATGTAAAAACATCAGAGCCGCCGGGCGTGGTGGCGCACGCTTGTAATCCCAGTACTTTGGGAGGCGGAGACCGGAGGATCCGGGTTCGCAGACAGCCTCAGCTCTCTCTCTCTCTCTCCCTGTCTCTCTCTCGCTCTCTCTCTCTCCTTAGTGAGGCCCTCCGCAACCTCGTGAGACCCAGTTTCAAAATAAAGTAAAAAAAATAGGGCCGGGGGTGTAGCCCGGAGGTAGAACGCCCCTGGGTTCAATCCCCGGTACTGCAAAAAAAAAAAAAAAAAGACATCAGAGCCATGTGTGGTGGCTCATGCTTGTAATCCTAGTACTTGGGAGGCTGAGACAGGAGGATCTCAGGTTCGGGGATAGCCTCAGCAAGTAGTGAGACTTTCATCGACCTAGTGGGACCCGGTTTCAAAATTAAGAAATAAGCCGGGCATGGTGGCTCACGCTTGTAATCCCAGTACTTGGGAGGCTGAGATCTGAGGATCCAGGTTCGCGGCCAGCCTCAGCTACTTAGTGAGGCCCTCTGCAACTTTGTGAGACCCTGTTTCAAAATAAAGAATAAAAAAATAGGGCTGGGGGTGGAGCTTGGAGGTAGAATGCCCCTGGGTTCAATCCCCAGTACCACAAAACAAACAAACAAACAAAGAAAAATAGGAATTGGAGTTGGAAAATATTTTCCATCCTATTTTTGTAATTGGTAAGAGATGTGAATCTGGTTCCAAATCTAGTAAATAGAAACCATTTGAATAATAAGATGAAAATTTAAACATTAGTATCCACAAAAGGCCTTACAAATCAGGAACAGGAATAAGTGTCCAAAATGTGTCTTTTCTCCAACTAGAAGAAGGTGAGCTACCTGAAGGGTGGCCTTTAATGGCAGGAATGGGCTCTGGATTCTTGTATATATCACTAAGCCAACCCTGGAGATACAGATACGATTCTGTACTATATTCATTAATTTAGAAACTGAATTTTTCATCCTTGTAATGCATCCCATCAACTATAATAAATTCAAGCTAGGAAATTAAACTTTACTTAATTAGGATGGTAACAAAGCAGTGCATAGTAAAATACAAGGCCTTATAGGCCCTTGCGGGTACAGGTAATGATGCGTGTTGATTTGCTGCCATCTAGTGCTCATTGCTTTAGAGACCCAAATTGAGCATATGCTGAAATGAATTATGTCATTGTTATTATTTAATTCTTCCTCTTAGTCTCTGCAGTCATTTCTGATTTTGTGTGGGGGAGCAGGGAACTAAATCAAAATGTTTTACTAATAATACAGTAGTCATATGTAAACAACAAATCTACAGAGAACTTTATGTATTGCAGAACACTCTGAATTCTGACCCAATTCATAGCTATGGGTTCATATGGTTTTCTTAGCATTTCTCTGGGCAGAACATATATAAGAAAGGCTCAATTACTTCAGTAAGTCATCTGCCAAATGTGAATGACAAAGCAGTATTACAAAGCAATTAATATTAATTCACAAAATTCCCTGCAACAAGTATTGAGTTGAAAGAGAAGGAATGTAGAAATGCTAACTAAATTGTATCATTGACTTGACTAGAAGGTAGAAGAAATTCTCTGGGACCCAAAGAGAAGACAATGTAAGTAAGAATAAAAAGCAAGGGCTGTGGACATTCCTACCCTGGAGCATTTGCTGACACCAGGAATATAGTCCTCGTATGTAATGGCTTCCCAAAACATCGGTTATAAGGTCTTGTTCAGTGTGGGAACTAAGATGTTTTCATTAATCTGGAACCCTCCACAGACTCCACCAAGAAAGGGAAAAAGGAAGTTTGCTGAGGCTAAAGGTTGGGTGGCAAAATGAAATCTTCCTTCCAAGTTATAAACATAGCCTCTCTTACATAGGATTTGAGTTCAAATCTCTACTAACCTGATAGGTTGAATATGGGGTATAAGAAAAGGAGAAAAGTCAAAGCTTATGCCAAGGTACCTGGCTTGAGAAACCAGAAAAATATAATTGCCACTTCACAACAAGAAGAAAGTTCCAAGTGGAGTTTTGAGGAGGCAGAAGAGATGGGAGTTCAGTGTTACAAAGTTGCCTATCATACATTTAAGTTCAGAGCTAGTTTGAGGTTCCTATCATACATTTAAGTGGATATGGAGTTGGGTGTTAGTTTGAGGCCTATCATACATTTAAGTGGAGACATTTGGTGTGTGGTTAGATTTATGAGTCTGAAGTTCAAGAGAGAAGAATGGGCAGGAGGGATATATCTTGGAGTACCTTGTAACAATGGAACTACAGAACTAGAACTCACTAGTGAGTAACTATATAGAGAGAAGTCCAAGAACTCACCTCTGGGATACTCCATTATCATGAGATCAGGGAGATTAACATAAACTAGCAAAAGAACCTAGAACAAGCAGGAAATGTGCAATCAGTGGTTAGAAAATACAGTAAGAGAAGTGAATGCATTCAAAATAGCACCCAAAATATATAAAATACTGAGGAATAAATTTAATAATAATGTGAAACATAAGAAAGCTCTCTCATTTTTAAAAAAGTATTATTTTTCAGTATTTTTATTACAATTGATAATAAAACTTTGGAGTAGAAATTATACACTACAAAGCCATTAACATGAATGGAGTGGCCGGGCACAGTGGTGCATGCTTGTAATCCCAGTACTTGGGAGGCTGAGATAGGAGGATTGCAGGTTCACAGTTAGCCTCAGCAATTTAGTGAAGCCCTCTGCAATTTAGTGAGACCCTGTTTTAAAATAAAAAATGAAAAGGGCTCGGGGTGTAGCTCAGAGGTAGAAATGCCCCTGTGTTCAAAACCCAGTACCACATACACACACACACAAAATTAATGGGGCAGATGTATATTCCTGATATAAAAAAAACTTTCTAGGGTAATAATATGTGATAAAGGACAAAAATAACATGGTGTGGGGCAAAATTAACAGTATGAAGATGTTTTTATAATTTAGAATATTTATTATATGCATGAAAGAAAGTCTGGGAGAATGTATAAAAGACTCAATAGAAAGGACTATCAATAATTAACATATGACTGATTTTCTTTTTTTTTTGCAGTACTGGGGATTGAACCCTGGGGCATTCTATCTCCAAGCTGCACCCCAGCCCTATTTTTTATTCTTTATTTTGAAACAGGGTCTCACTAAGTTGCGGAGTACCTCACTAGGTAGCTGAGGCTGGCCGTGAACCCGGATCCTCTGGTCTCAGCCTCTCAAGTACTGGGATTACAAGCGGGTGCCACCACACCCAGCTGATTTTCATTTTCTACATTATAAGTATCTGAATGTTTATTTGAATTTTTATCATGAACACATATAAACATTATTAACAATGAAATTTATATGGAATACATAATAGCATAGAAATGAAATAATAACATGACAATTCAAGAAAGCAGAAATAAACAATTTACATAAAATATTACTAAAATTACAACATGCATGGAAAATGTTACGGTGGAAGCAGCGGTGTGGGCTCTTTTCCTCGATTCAAATAAATTTGTTGAATTGGGAAATTAAAACTAATAGCTCGGTTGCAGCTTAAATCTTTATTACAAAGTCAGTAGGAAGTAGAAAGAGAAGAGAAGAAAAGCAGCATGCCTGGAAGACACACTGGAGAGCCCGTAAATGGAACTCTGCCTCCCCTCTCCGATCCTGGTCCTTAAATACAGTTTTCTTATTGGTATGGTCTTAGCAGCGTTACCAAGGCAACGGGCTAGTAATTTATTTCTTAGGCAGATGGTGCCTTCTTGCCTCTGGATAGTTCACTTACTAAGTGCCGGTGTCAATAATCTACCTTATTTCTACCTCTGTTGTATCGGGCTGTGTTGGTTGCCCATCAACTATGGGTGCTTTGAAGTAACCCATGGAGTTTACATTTCTCATACCAAGGCTGGGTCACAAAGAAGAGAAGGTAAACAGAGGCACTAGTTGGCAGCCAGTGCAGCTGTGTGTAATCTCTAAGAGCAAGGCATGACTTTAAAATGTGCCAGGCAGAGTCACTGTGATCTCAGGGCTTTTAGTTGCTTCTATATATATTTTTGGACTAACAGCTTTAATTGCCTCTACATTCTTACTATGGGTTAATCATTAGGACAGAGGAGAGAGGGAAGAGGGAGCTCTGAAGTGTAACAGGCAAAGCTGCCGCCTCTCCCTGCCTGAGTGCCTGCGCAGCACCCAGGCTCTGACTGCCTTTTACATTTTATTGGAAATCCATACCGGAGCAATTTTTCAATACCGGCACAGAAAACAGATTAGAAAGAAATTAGTCCAAAAAGTTGACATTCTCTTTCTGTAATGGAACTGAGTACTTTTTCCTTTTTATATGTTCTCTGTATTTGAAATTATCCATAATATAGTGCTATGGTTTGAATCTGGAATGTCACTCAAAGTCTCATGTTGAAGCATGGGCCCCGATGCAGCATGGTTCAAAGGTGGACTTTGAGGCAATGATTGGATCATGAGGGCTCTGATCTCAGGGATTCATACACTGATCGTTGAGTGAACCACTGGGAGGTGGGACCTAGTTGGAGGAAGTAGGTCACTGGGCACATGCCCTGGAAGGGTTTATCGTCTCCTTCTTCTCTCTCTGCTTCCTGGCTGCCATGAGCTGAGCATCTTTCCTCTACCACACCTTTCTGCCATGATAGTCCACCTCACGCCAGGTCTGGAGCAATAGAGCTGGCTGGCCTTGGACTGAATCCTCTGAAACCATGAGACAAAAATTAATGTTTCCTTCTCTAAGTGGTTCCTGTCAAGTATTTTGGTTACAACACATATAGTAGTATTTATTTTTCTTGTTTATTATGGAAATACAAAGAAAAAGTAGAATGAAATATCAGGTATCTATCAGCCAGTTTCAACAACTGTCAATATTTAGATATAGATGTGTCATCTTTCCCACCTTGTTGTTGTTGTTGTTGTTGTTGTTGTTGTTTTGCGGTACTGGTGATTGAACGCAGGGGTGTTCTACCTCCGCGCTATGCCCCCGGCCCTATTTTTTATACTTTATTTTGAAACCGGGTCTCACGAAGTTGCGGAGGGCCTCGCTAAGGAGAGAGAGAGAGAGACAGGAAGAGAGAGAGAGAGAGAGCTGAGGCTGGCCACGAACCCGGATCCTCCGGTCTCCGCCTCCCAAAGTACTGGGATTACAAGCGTGCGCCACCACGCCTGGCTCACCTTGTTGTTTTTTAATCTAGGACATTTTAAAGCAAATCTCAGACATCTTGTCATTCTCATTTATAGACTTAAGTTATATATATCCACAATACCATTATTTCACCTAATTAAATTACCAAAATTTCCTTAATATCATCTAATACTTAGCTCTTAATGAACAATCCCTGATTGCCTAAAATATGTCTTAATACAGTTAGTTCCTCTGAAGCAGAATCTAAAGAAGGCCCACTCATTACATCTGTTATGGCTATAGAACCCTACTCCAGCAGTGTTACGGGCTGAGTTGTGCTACACCCCCAAATTCATATTTTGAAGTCCTAACCCCCAGTACTTCAGAATGTGACCATTTGAAGATAAGATCTCTACAAAGGTAATGAAGATAAAGGGAGGTCATTAGTGTGGGTCCTAATCCCAAATGACTGTATTTTTAGAAGAAGAGATTGGGACACAGGTACAGGGAGGAAGACCATGTAAAGACACAGGGAGAAGATGAGCGTGTACAAGTCAAGGAGAAAGTCCCTGAAGACACCTTCACCAGACTTCTAGCCTCCAGGACTGTGAGCACATACATTTCTGTTAAGCCACCCAGTGTGTAGTACTTTGTTATGGCGGCCCTAGCCAACTAATACAGGCAGAAAAGCCAAAATCTGTCCCAGTTATTCAAGGCACATCAGGTACTGGAGATTGGTTCATCTATCAATCACATTTATGTATTATCCAGGAAATTTACTACTTGTTACTTATTAAATATTTTGAATATCCCAAATCTATTTTATTCCTAAACAGTTATCCATATATATATGAGATAAAATTATAGACATATAATTTTTTCAGAATGGTCAGTCAATTTTTATTATTATTATTATTATTATCACACCACCATTCTTAATTGTTTGTCTTTCCTAAGCAAGTAGTGACCTCAGTCTTGCCTTCTTGGGTAATGAAAACTAAAACAGCATATCTGCTTTCTGTATTTTGAATGGGGTTCATAATAGGTTTATCATTGTATATACTCAATTGCCTATCAGATATATTCCATTGAAATTAAACATCTTTTATTTTATACTTGTACTACCTGACTTTCTATTGTTAATTAGCCATTCTCCAACCAGTTCCCTGAGTTAGAAATCTCAGTACCTGTAAGAACATTTTTTATGAACTTAAAATAATTATAAATTTATAGAAAAATTGCAAGAATAGTATAAGGAACTTTGTCTTTCTCAAATTACCCAACTATCGACAGATTACATTTGCTTCATTGTTTTCTCTAGGTATATATTTATTTATGCTTATGTACTTTTTTCCTAAACCATTTGAGTAAGCTGCAGACATGAAGCCTCATTACCTTTAAACACTTAGGAAGTCGGGAGGATCAGAGGTTTGAGGCCAGCCTTGGCAACTTAGTGAAACCTTCAGCAATTTAGCAAGACTGGGTTTAAAAAAAAATTATTTTTAATGGGCTGGGGGTGTAGCTCAGAGGTAGAATGCCCCCTGGGTTCAATCCCTAGTATCAAAAACAAACAAACAAATAAACAGAAAATCAAACAAGCAATCCCCCCACACTTTAGTGTATATTTCTAAAAACAAAAATATTTTCTATGTTACCAGAGTACAGTCATCAAAATTGGGAAACTAACATTATTAAAATACTATCATCTAATCCAGAGACACATTCAAATTTTGTTAGCCAGGAGTGGTGGTGCATGCTTGTAATCCCAGTACTTGGGAGGCTGATACCAGAGGATCTGGGTTTGCAGCCAGCCTCAGCTACTTAGTGAGGCCCTCCGCAACTTAGTGAGACCTTGTTTCAAAATAAAGTGTAAAAAATAGGGCTGGAGGTGTAGCTCTGAGGTAGAATGTCCCTAGGTTCAATCCCCAGTACCACAAAAAAAAAAAAATTGTCAATTGTCCCAATGATATCTTTATAGCAAAAGGATCCAATTCAGAATTGTGTTCCATTTAGTGATCATAAGGATTTTCCTTCAACCAAAAAAGTTCTTCTGTTGTTCCTTTGTCTTTCATGACCTTGACACTTGAAGAGCACAGGTCCATGATTTTGTAGAATGTCTCTCAGTTTGGAGGTTGTCTGATCTTTCCTCATGCTTAAATTCAGATTATGCATTTGAGACAGGGATATCACAGAAGTATTTCTAAGTGCCTCTTGCCAGGTGGCATATGATATTGATTTGTCTCATAACTGGTGAGAGTAATTCTGATCACCAGTGCCACATTTCTACAGTCTTGTTTCATTTTCCCTAAGTTTTTAGAGAGGTATGGCAAAGTATGTGTCTCTTAAAACTCCCACCCTTTGGTTTTAACATACCTTGATGATTTTTGCCTGAATCAATTTTTGCTATAATGGTTACCTAAAGGTGATATTTCTTTCTATATTTTTTAGTTGGCATTTTAATACAAGGAACTTTTCTTTATCTCTATTTTTTAAAAATTCATTTACTTATTTTAGTATGCTCAAGTATTCTGTTTTATTAATTGCCTTATAATCTATTAGTACTATCACAATGGTGCCAATAGGGGCTTTTCCACGATGGCTTCTGTGTCCCTTTGATTTGTTTCATCATTCTATGCAAACTTCTTTAGTTTCCGACACAATATTTTCCAGACTTATGCTGTAGTTTCCCTGCTCTGAAGTGAACGATTTCTCCAAGGGGCCTAGTTTCCTATCAGTGGAGAATGGTGTTTGAAAACCAAACTCTAGGCACTATGTTTGGAAACCAAAATCTCCAATACTAAATCTAGTGTACCACTGTTCCTAGGTCCTTTTAGCAGATAGAGTTAGGGGAAAAATAATTAGATAGCTAGACAGACAGATCACGCTCTTCTACCCTGAGTCCTTTCCCAACCTAAACAACTCTACATATCATTTAGGTCATTACTTCAATGTCAATTCTGCTAGGAAATATTCCCTGATTACTCTTTCACCCACAACATTTCTGCAAGTTATTATAAAGGTAGAGGCAAGATATGGTATAGATGTAGATGTCAGCCAGCCTGATAAGCTGGCAAGTGTGTCATGAAAATACCACCTAAAAACGAGCAACCAGAGGTATAACTCTGTAAAATTCAGTACTTAAGTAGTGGTTGTGAGGACAGCTGAAAAGTACATAAAACACAATGCACAGCTTTGGAATTAGCTCAAAATATGTCATCTATTACTCATCCAACAAATGTTCATAAGTACCAACTTACGAACTAGATAGATACTGTGGTAGATGCTGGGGATGGAGAAATTAAAACACAACGCAAACAACAAAAATACAATTTATAAAATCAGTATCTAAAGTCTAATAGGGTATAACAGAAATGTTCAGAGGAGTTAGTCAACTTACTTGAGATTCAAAGGATGGGCAACATGTGGGAGGATTACAAGTGTACAAGGAGGGATTTTCAGGGAGAGTGGAAAATACGTGCAAGGATTAGGGAAAAAAAGGGTATGGACTGTTTTGCATGGTGCATATAACTCAATATTGCATAAAACTGCATCATACACACAATTCAATATTGTAAAAAATTGAAACAAGGAGTAATAAGAGATGAAACTAGTCAGACAGATGAAGCATCTTGTATCCCAGGCAAAATAATTAGATTTTCTCCAACAGATGGCCTTTGAACAATTTTCAGAAGGAGAGTGGCATTATTAGCTTTACATATTTAGTGAGGTCATTCTGATAGCAGTCTGGAGAATTGAATTTTGCACTCAAAACTGGAGTCAAAGAACTGAAAAGGGGCCTCCTCCCAATTATTCCAGTAAAAAGTATTGAAGTCTGGCATTAGGTAGTGACACTTGAGATGGACAGGTTATACCCTGGTGGTTTTAAAATGGTAGAATGGACATGATTTGGTGAAGGATGTTGTTCAGAAAACTCTACATGTATCTTACTAAAACACTGCCAGGATGGTGGTGGCTTAAAGCAAGATAAAAATCTAGAAGGGAAGTAGGTTTGGAGTGGAAAATTGGACAGTTAAGTTTGGCGTACATTGGCTTAGTAATATTTCTGATTTGTTTATAGGATTTTGAACAACAAATGAGTTTTGCTTGATAAGGTATGGTAATACCAATGAGAATGGGCTCTAAAGAAATACACACAACCTTCTCGCCATACGAATGAAGCAACAGGTTATCGTGCCTAAAACTGCAGAAAATGTCCTCTAATGCAAAGGTTGAGGACTAACGCATCTAGTATTTTTCCATCCGTGGTGACTCAGAGCTAAAGATGGCGCCTGGAGCAGAAATTAGCACAAGGGGAGGGGGCGTTAGGTGGAGAAAAGATGACGTTTTTTATTTTTGCTTGGTTTTCCACACGTAGTGAGATAGCTCAGCGCTAGGAGAACCGTGGGTAATGCTTTCCCTAAAATGTTGTGTGTAGTACAACTCTTCATTCTCCGCGCTGCACAGCACGCTTCATTTTGTGGGTGCGATGCGTGGGGGGTGACAAGTCTCTCTCCTCGCCTCGCTGCCTCGTTCATTCATGTTTCTTTCCCTCCGAGGGCTGCACGGCCGCCTCCCCGTCTGGCTCTGCCTGCTGGGTTTATCCCCGGCTCGGAGGCACAGAGCTTTTTCGGGGTAAGGGTAGGGGATGCTCAGGCTCTGCGAGGGCTGCAGATGGAGGAGCTCTCCCCCCGGCCAGACCTGCGCGGGCGGGAGCGGCGCGCGCGGTCCCGTGGCGCGTGCCCGCCGGCAGGCCGAGGGCGCCGCGTTGCAGTACCTCGGGAGCCCGCGCGGGGGCGGGCCGCGGAAAGGGCGCTCAGGCGCGGCCGCGGGCCGGGTCGTCATGGGAACGGCGGCGTAGGCAGGCTGACGTCAACGGCGGCGCGCGGCCCGCACTGCGGCACCGGCCGCTCGCAGAGCCCGGGTGGCTGGCGGCGGGGCAAGCTGCGCGGCCGCCTCCCTCGTCTCCCGCCCGCGCTGCCTGGCGAGCGGAGCGGCTCTGCACCGCCCCGGGGTCGGCCCGCGCGGGACCCGCCGCTGCGTGAGTATCC
Source organism: Glis glis (assembly GCA_004027185.1). Taxonomy (NCBI): domain Eukaryota; kingdom Metazoa; phylum Chordata; class Mammalia; order Rodentia; family Gliridae; genus Glis; species Glis glis. The sequence goes on along the minus strand of PVJS01010671.1, from coordinate 19,960 downwards.
GGGGCGGCGCGGGCCGGAGCCGCCGCACTGCGCCATCGGGCCGGGGTCGCGCCCGCCGCCGCCGCGGGCTTCGCGGCCTCCCGGTGGCGCGGGGCGTCGGGGCGGTCGGGGTCGGGGTCGGGGTGGTCCGGGCGTCGGGGCGGTCGGGGTCGGGGTCGGGGCGGTCGGGGCGTCGGGGCGTCGGGGCGGTCGGCCCGCGGGACCGCGGTTGTGCTGTCCCTCTCCGCATCGTAAGCAGATGCGCACTGAGGATGTTCATTTCCTTTTAGAAGTGTCACCCTGGTTGCCGAATCCTGAACCCGTGAAAAGCCTTCTTAATTACCTCTGAGGAAAGGTGATCGGTGTGTTAGGTTTATAAGAAAACAGTGGAATTATACTAATAGGGTCGTTTTCATATGCCAAAAAAAGGGAGGGGGTATTTAGGAAGACTATCAGATGGTTGCGCTGCATGTCAGCATTCCTGTGAAAACATCTGCGAAAATACGGCTTTACCTCCTTTTTTCGGAGAAAGGGATGCTAACAGTTTTTTCACCTGTTGCATTAACGGTTGCTGTTGTTGCTGGGGCTTTCAGGAAGAATATTGCTTGTTATGAGGACTCTGGAAATTTTTTTTAAAGAATTTTTGAAGAAATCAAATACTAAAAATGCTTGAAAGTCATAATCAGAATATTGTTTATTTATGAAGGCTATTGTTGATTTTCTAATTGAATTATGTAGACAGTGTTTTTGTTTTTCCTTTGCTATAAAATTCGGGTACAGAATGAATCAGCCAAGCCTCTCTGCTTTTTCTCCCCTCCATCTTTAGTCACATAATGCGTGGTATCCAGGTGGTCAGTGAAAAATAAAATGAGATGGAACGTCATCTAGTTAATTTTTCTACATAGTATCTCTTAGAAGCTCCTGTAAAAGACTTGGGAGGGAGAAATTTTAAAATAATGGTGTATATGAGATTCGGGGATTTTTTAAGTCTGATCTTAATTTTTGCAGAAAAATGTTATTAAATACTAGTCATTTAATTCTCTAAGTGCTGTAGTACACATCAACCCTTAGATATTATTTCTGTGATGCTTTTGCTGTGTTATCATTAAGTGATATTACTGTATTTAATTGTGCTTAACTATTAATAGTAAATAATGTAGATACATAATTTAGTTAATCTTGTATTTTATTTATTATATAATCATTTACTTATTAAATGGACATAATTTCCTTGAGCACCTGCACTGTGTGATTATTTTGCTTTTTGGTATTACCTTTTTCTCTGTACTGTTAAGGTAGGTGCCATTTTATTTTGTGGGCAGGGAAAAATGGCTGCATAGTGAAATTAACTGGCTTGCTCAAGGCCACAAATGAGCGACAAAAGAACGGCTCAAGCCTGAGTCCCTGAATATTTTTGACTCTAGGACAGTTGTTACTGCCTTTTTTTTTTTAATGGAAATACATAAAGAGAACACAGGCTTGGCCATCCAAAACCTAGCAATTTGGTAAGGGGGGGGGGTCACAGAACATTTTACTAGGGTTAAAATTCAGGGTTGAGCTAAACAGATTAATGAAGATCAAGGAATCCTAGGATCAAGAGAATTAAGAGAAAGTATCATTTGCATTTAGAGTAGAAAGGAAGATGAATTTGTTAGTGACAAAGGAGGAAAGGCCTTTCTCAGGAGAGGGGGGTGTATATATATAATGGTACAAAGGCAATAGTGAAATTGGCACAATTGAGCATCTACAGGTAGGTAGTTTCACATGGTTGGAGCACAGCGTATGTGTGAAATGTGTTTAGTGAAGGAAGTATAAAAGCAGGGGTTGTTTCATGAGTGGCTTTGGACTCCAGGGATAACAACTTGATATTTTTCTAGTGGGTGGTTGGGAGCAAGTGAAGAGTTTTAAACAGAAAAATGACACCATCACATTTATATTTCAGGAAATTATTCTGGTTTCAATGTAGAGAATGATTTATCTTTTAAAGGAGATGGGTGATAGAGACATGGAAACAATCTTAAAACAAACAGCAAAATCCTTCTACAGTCTTTTTGTCCCTCATAGCTACTGCCTCAAGTCACTGCATTAGGGGTGTGTGGGGGGGCAGGTGAGGGAGACACTTGGAAGAGAATTCTAGAAAGAATTATCAGCATGCCACTTCTACAGGTCTCCCCTTCCGTGCATTTCTTAACCTGTGGCTGTCAGATTTTTGCCCCTCCACAAACAGCACATTTGACTTCCTACTTACAAATCTACTGCACACTTAAAAACTTATAGCAGCTTTTGACCCCACGCACTATATATAGACCACTTTTTAAAACTCTTTTTCCTTCTGTAATACTTCTCTCTCCCAGTTTTTCACCAGCTTCCCTGATTTCTTTTTACTTTATTTTGTGGGCTCCCAGAATTCTGCCTTTGACCTTTTATTTTCCTGCAACCATCATATATATAAATGATTCCCAAGTCTTTAGCCTAGATCTCCCTGCTGGATTAATACATCCTATTGTATTCCAAAGGTAATATGATTGTTATTATTGCTATAATTTTTCAAGTGCTTGCACATTCTAGGCATTCTCCCAATATTTTAGATGCATATTCTTATTGAATCTATACAAAAATTCTATGAGTGATTTACCATTATTATTCTCTTTTGAAAAATTGGGAAATTAAAGTCCATAGAGATGAATCTACTGGCAAGTGGAATTTGGGTTTGAATCCAGGGATCTGATAATGGGGCCCAGGCTTGTAACTGCTCAGTGTCCCTCAGATAACTAGCTTAGCATGCCCCACACTAAGCTCATTGACTGTCCCCATAAGTATCTGCTATAATTATAGCAAATGTTAATTGATGCCTGTTTTGTCTATGATGCTGTTCTAAATCTTTAACCCTTATAACAATCCTTTGAGTAGGAACTGTGAGGTTAATTTTATCAAGGAAACAAATTGCCCAAAGTCACATAGAACCTTGGGAAATTAAATCTATGACTTGGGTTTTATTTATTTATTTATTTTTGTGGTACTAGGGATGGAACCCTGAGGCATTCTACCTCTGAGCTACACCCCCAGCCTTATTTTTTATTCTTTGTTTTGAAACAGGGTCTCACTAAGTTGCGAAGGGCCTCACTAAGTAGCTGAGGCTGGCCATGAACCCGGATCCTCGGGTCTCAGCCTTCCACCTACTGGGATTACAAACGTGTGCGACCACGCCTGGCACGACTTGGGTTTTAAATTACTCCAGTATAGCCAGGCATGATGGTGCACGCTTGTAATCCCAGTACTTGGGAGATTGAGACTGGAGGATCTGGATTGCGGCTAGCCTCAGCTACTTAGTGAGGCCCTCCACAACTTAGTGAGACCCTGTTTCAAAATAAAGACTAAAAAATAGGGCTGGGGGTGTAGCTCGGAGGTAGAATGCCCCTGGGTTCAATCCCCAGTACCGGAAACAAAAAAATTACTCCAATATACTGTATTATATTATAGCTAATGATACTACTGATCTACTTATTCTAGTTCTAGAAACATGGGAATCATCCTTGTTTTTTTTCTTTAAATAGAAAGATTATTTAATCTTTCTAAAGTGATAAATTTTTTCTCAAACCAGTAGAAGATAGAGATAGGAGGAGGGAAGGTAGGAGGGAAAGGGGGAGGTACTGGGCAGTGAAACTGGCCAAATTATGTTATGTGGATGTATAGATATATCACAGTGAATCCCGCTCTTATGTATAATTGTGCACCAATAAAAATCATTAAAAACAAGAAATTTTCTGCTCAAAACAGGTTTTGCTCAATATAAGTAAGCCTTTCCTTGATGACTTATAGTTATAATATATATATATATTATATCTCAGTTGTTTACCTGTATATTGAGTGATCATAGAATAGTTTAGATATTCTTATTGCTTTATAATTTTTCTACTTAGGTGTCATTGTACTTGCTTTTGTAGACTCTGTTTTCTAATTTGGTGTAAATTGGAAAGTGGAGGACCAGGCTCGTCTCATTAGATCTGTATCTACTATAAAGAGTAAATATAGGTTCCTATCAGTAGAATATAATTTTTATTCTATGGATTTAGTGATGTCTTTTGTGTACCAGATAGTTGTTACATTAAGTCAATTCATATAATTAGGTGTATTTGTATGATCATTCTTTTATTTTTAGCATTTCTTCTCAGACTTTTTTGCTAGAGGAACGTGAATATGGATCTCCAGGAAACTGAAGCTTGAACTAATAATGTCTGCTAGCTCAAAATATGTTTTTCTTTTTTGTATAGTGTTTTATTATTAAAAACTTATGCGTATTGTATTCTAATGTGGGAATTAATATGTTCATTTTGAATACCTCTCCTTTAATAATTGGCAATTCAAAAATATATATACTGAGTCAATCATAGTTTTGAGTAGCTCTGACATAATACACACTATAAGGTATTTATTTGAAAAAGATGGTACAAATGCTTGTTTCCATGGTAGCATAATTTTCAGTGGCAGATACAGAGCTATTTAGATTCATTATAAGTGTGCTATTCAGAAGCATATTTTACTAATGTAATAAATAGTAAGCTGGGCATGGTGGTGCACACTTGTAATCCCAGTATTTGGGAGGCTGAGATCTGAGGATCTGGGTTTGCAGCCAGCCTTAGCTACTTAGTGAGGCCTCGGCAACTTAGTAAGACCCTGTTTCAAAATAAAGAATAAAAAGTAGGGCTGGGGTTGTAGCTCAAGGTAGAATGTCCCAGGGTTCAATCCCAGTACCGCAAATAAATAAATAAATAAATAATAAGTAGTACATACTCTTGGGAAAGTTAATCCTGAGATGGATTTTGGTTTCTTAAAAGCATGTTAAATCTTCATTAATTTATTGGGACACTTTTAAAAGTGTATTAACATACCAATTTAGATGTTTACTGCCTTTCTAAATGTTTTTGTTTCAGATATATAAATATATTATTCAGATATGATCCAGTTTGTTTAACTTGATTTCAGGACCCTAAACTGATTTAAATGTACTCAGGTTATTTGCATAAGATTGGGATAAGAGAACATAGCTTTATTGGTATAAACCTGATGAAGTGGTGGAGATACAGTTGTATAATTTTGCATGAAGAATGTTACAGTTTTTTTTTGCAAGTTCCATATTACCAAAACATCCTCTTTGTTTTAATAGGATCCTGACTGAGTCAGTGCTTTTACATTACTTCTTAATGCTTGTCATAAAGCTGAGTTATGTCTACTGGTAAGACTTTCATGAAATTTATGTACAAAATTCATATTTTATACATTTATTTTTAAATTTGGTTTATTTTAAGGAGTTCTTTAATAGATTAATGAATAAAGTAGATGTCATAAACCAAATATTACATCTAGAAGTGGTAGTAAATATTTTAGGATTGGTCTCTGCTGTAACTAGTCAACTGTCATCAAAGCAGGAAAACAGTCATGTAGTTCTTAACTGAATGAGTATGTCTGGTTTTAATAACACTTCATTTACAAAAACAGATGACTAGCCTCTAGACCATAGTTTGCCCACACCTGCTCTGGATCATTCATTCATTCATCATTTATTCATTTAAAATACATTTATTAGCCAGGTGTAGTGGCACATGCCTATAATCCTAGTACTTGGGAGGCAGAGATGGGAGGATTGCAAGTTCATGGCCAGCCTCAGCAACTTGGGGAGACTGTGTCAAAAAAAAAAACAGTAAAAAGAGCTGGGGGTCTAGCTCAGAGGTAGAATGTCCCTCAGCTCAAACCCTAGTGCCATATAAATTAAAAATATATATATTTATTGACTACCTATTCTTTGCCAGACTTCATGCTAGTAGCTAGGGATGTAGATATGAACTACATAGTATAGTGGGAGACATATTGATTAGATTTATTTATATAAGTATAAAAACAGTTACATATGTTCCAGTTGGCTGAAAGAAAAGAGCAGCCTACTAAGTGGGAAATAGGAAAATTAAATGAGGTTGTCAGGAAGTGGTCCATTTTAGAGGTAACTGTGTGTGGGGGGTGCTGGGGTTTGAACCCCAGAGGCATTCTACCTTTGAGCTACATACCCAGCCCTTTTTGTATTTTGTTTTTTCAAATAGGGTCTCGCTAGGTTGCTGAGGCTGTCCTCAAACCTGCAATCCTCCTGTCTTAGCTTCGCAAGTACTAGAATTACAGGCATGTGCCAGCATGCCCCACTTAGGAGCAACATTTAAATAGCTTAACATCATTCAGGTGAGGACTTAGAGAAAGTTTATACCAGGTAGAAGCAGCTTCATTCACGGGAAGAAGGAATTTGTTCTGATGGAGGAGCTACAAGAAGGGCAGTATGGCTAGGATGTAGGTATCTAAAGGGATATTTGTTATATGTGAACCTCTAGAGATAGGCAGGTCAGGAAGTGCAGAACCCTATGAGGCATGTAAAGGACTTGTTTTATTTTATTCTAAGTGAGATGGGAAATCTGCAGGGTCTTAAGCAGAGGAATAAGATAAGAGTTGTGTTTTAAGGAAAAAAGGTAGCTTAATATGTATAGGTTAGGCAAGTGTTAGTCATTTTTCATGCCAAATGATCTTTGACAGAATTAGTGTAATTTTACACATAAGGAAAGAAAGTGAAATTTCCAGAGATTAAGTAACTTGTCTAAGTCCACATAATTAACAGTGGCAGTTGCTGCTGTGCTTCAGAAGTAAAACGTTAACAAAGTAGACTTCCAGAGGGAGTGTCCAGAAAGGCAAGAGGGACATAGGGGAGAATGGTGTTGACAAAGCTAAAAGGAAAAAAGTATTTTAAGAAAGAGGGATTGGTCAGTTGTTGTAATATGGCTAGAGCGCTCATGCAGCTATTTACAAGACTGTATGTCTTAATATCATAGTGACGAAGGTATGTGTTACAATAGAGTTGTTTAGAAGATGACGGGGGTTTTTATCTTTTGTAGTTGAGAGTGAAGCCAAAGTAAAAACCAAAGTTCGCTTTGAAGAATTACTTAAGACCCACAGTGATCAAATTCGTGAAAGAAAAAAACTGAGGAAAAAACTTGCCAAAACTAGAGAAAACATCTCAGTGAGTAATTGATCAGTTGGTTATGGTAACTTAAATATCTGCATAAATTTATGGCTTTCATATTAAAATTCTAAGGAATTTTGGAAATCAAAGACAGTAAATCTATGTCATGATACATAGCACATAGTAAAATAAAGTGCACATTAGAACCTATATCACTCAGAGTACTGAATTCAGTGTTGAGTGCTCTCCTATAAGAGCATAGACGTGCTGATAAGGGTGCCTGGAGCTAATGAGGAGAACTTTAAACTAGCCATGTCATGCAGTTTTGAGGAAAATAAAGATTTTTAACCTAGAATATGAAGAACTTAGAAAGTAATATGCTCAGATATTCAGTGGTATGTGTTTCTTTACTCCTGTTCTGTATGATTCTACCCATCAGCAAACAGGAGAAATCAATGGCCTTTAAAGCAATAAATATTCTTTTATGCTGGGCGTGGTGGCACACGCTTGTAATCCCAGTACTTGGGAGGCTGAGACTGGAGGATCCAGGTTCGCAGCCAGCCTCAGCTACTTAGTGAGGCCCTCTGCAACTTAGTAAGACCCTGTTTCAAAATAAAGAATGATAAATAGGGCTGGGGGCATAGCTTGGAGGTAGAATGCCTCTGGATTCAATCCCTGGAACCACCAAAAAAAAAAAAATTCTTTTATGCTTGAGGCATACTTTTAAATGAATTTTCAGCAGTACACTAAAAAGATTAAAAATACTGAACTCAAAACAACATTAAACACATCATCAACTACCCACCCTGATTCCCATGGCATTATGAACAGTCTGCAATAATATCCTTAGTGCACTATTCACTCTCTGTACCTATCTCACTATTTCAGTCGTACTCTTTCTCCTTTAACTGTAATCTCCTAATGTTCTTATACACACAAAAATAAATAAGTTCTTTCAGTCCTGCCAAATGGTACATAGTGTTTCTTTGGCGAGAGCTTTAGGATGAATTATATATCCTATATTTTGCTTGCAGTAAATTTTACCCCATTCTGTGTGTGTGTGTGTGTGTGTGTGTTGTCACAAAACCTGTCCATTTTAGTATTCTGTCCGGCAGTGATCAGTAACAGAATGTATTCTTAGGTGAAGCAAAATTAAGCACTAACACTGGCCAGAATCCAGCCACAGACATGTAAGAGTTCCTAGCATACCAGTGTACTATACTTACACCAATATAGAGCTGTTTACAGAATGGGATAGATTAGGTCTTCCATAGTGAATGCTGCCCTAAAGTAGAATGTTATTTCTTCTGATGATACCAGTATGCAGTATAATAGAGAACAATGGCATATGGAGGATGGAACATTGTATATTTGTATAGACCCTCCCCTTAGGTGGTCACATGTTGCTTTGTGTTGGGCAAAAGCAGAAAGAACCCTGGGAACAGTCGCCTGCAGAGTATTTTTATGAACTCACTTGGTTAAAGAGGAACCTCGTATTTTCTCTCACTGTTAGAGAACTGGGCTTTGGGAGCCACAAACAAGATACACTTTATGCCAAGAATTCCAAATTAAGTGGATAATCAGAAAGTGGCAGAAGTTATGTCCATTTACCTAAGGTCTAGTTTAGATGTTGAGGGCACACAAGTGTGAGGTAACTAAGCATAATTTATCCAGTCTTTCCTGGCAGACACCAGACATGACTCGATTTTTTTGCATTTAGAAATAAGCATACTAGAAAAGAAAATTTTAGGAAGAGATTTTTCTACCTCAAAAGAAGAGAATATTCCTGGAGGGCTTAGAGGAAAACAAAATATTTTTAATTACTAATTTCAGGAAATAGAAGAGGAATCCTTGCTTTCATTTAGTAGATGTTTCAAAGTCAGCGTTCTCACTGCTGTAATCCGAAATACCTAACCACCACCTAACTTAAGAGGGAGGAGTATTTACTTGCTCACAATCCTGGAGATTTCAGGGGTGCAGTCCATATTAGGCTGGGTAGTCTGCAGAGCTCAGGGCATGGCAGTAGAAGATAGAGAGAGGGAGAGAGCTCTGCTCTTATATCCTGGAGACTGAAAGCAAGAGAGCAAACAAGGGAATTGATTCAAGGATACAAGCACAGTCCCCTAGGCAACCCCCCAATCAACCACCTCTTCCAGCCACATCCCGCCTGCCTAGGTTGCCACTCAATAATACATTACAGTGGATTTATCCACTGATAACATTATAGTCCTCATGATTTAATTATGTAATCTTGCAATGTAGGTGAGAAACTTTATAAACAAAGATGTTAAGTGGTTTGCCCACATCATTATAAAAAATAGAATAGTGGTACTTCTGGCTACAGACTTTCCAATTTTAAAGTCCATGTTCTTTCTCAGCTACTTCTTTAGAACTATTTCAGGCTTAAACTAGTACATGTGGAAATGTAATCAGTCATGTGGGAGATAAATTCAAGGCATTCTTCCATAAGAAGAAATGATCAATAAGGTAAAAGAAATAATGAGGACATACAGAGATATTTGACCTACAAATAAGTGTTTTCATAGCACTAAGGGAACAGAAACAAAAACAGCATAATGAAGAAACCTTGAGGTTAAAAAAAAAATCTTTGAAGAGGTGAGTCTATTTTGCATTCCAGGTAAAATTTATGAGATTAGAACCATATTTAGAAACATTTTTTGTTTTTATTTCAAGAGAAAAAAAGAAATTTTACAAATATATAAACAGAAATATCAAGTGCACTGTCAGACTTACCTTTAATAACACTAAATCCAAAGACAACGGGGAAATATGTATAGAATATTAAGGGGAAATTGGGACCTAAGGAGTAGTAACCTAAGTTGTCAGTCACTTGTGAGGGTAGTAGTAAACTGAATTAGCAAAGAACTTACTAGTGTTGCCTCCTGAAAAAACCAGCAAACTGTCGAAGATATAGTACAATTTTCAGACATGAGTCAAAATTAAAAATTAAGCATAGAAAATTTATGATCTAAAAACGTTGAATTAGCCTTGAAATCAGTTAAATATACAGAACTTTTTCATTTATTACATATATCAAAATAATTCCCGAATATTTATTAGATTTGTATACAGTTGCTCCTTAAATTATGACAGTGTTATGTCTCAATAAACCCATAGTAAGTTGAAAATACCAAGTTAAAAGTGCATTTAGGCCGGGCGTGGTGGTGCATGCTTGTAATCCCAGTACTTTGGGAGGCGGAGACCAGAGGATCTGGGTTCGCGGCCAGCCTCAGCTCTCTCGCTCTCTCTCTCTCCCTGTCTCTCTCTCTCTCCCTGTCTCTCTCTCTCCCTGTCTCTCTCTCTCTCTCAGTGAGGCCCTCCGCAACTTCGTGAGACCCGGTTTCAAAATAAAGTATAAAAAATAGGGCCGGAGGCGTAGTGCGGAGGTAGAACGCCCCTGTGTTCAATCCCCGGTACCGCAAAAAAAAAAAAAAAGTGCATTTAGTTCACCTACCTACTGAACATCCGATTAGCAAACCTATCCACTGTAGAGTATCATTTGTTATCCTCTAGGATTGAAGAGCTGAGTCGGAGCTGCAGCTTACTGCTGATGCCCGATATCTTGAGAGAGTACTGTCCCATATATTGCTAGCCTGGGAAAAAGTTGAATTCAAGGTACATTTTATACTGAATATATATCTCTTTCACATAATCATGAAGCCAAAAAATCCTGTCAAGGACTGTCTTTATATAATAATGCAAGACAATAGAATCAGATGGTATTCAAAGATTGAGCAAAGCATCCTAGCTTACAAAAGAAGAAGTCATATAACTATTACTGTTGCCTAGGGTGTAGTTATTATTTCATCCTAGAGTTCTAAATAACAAGTAATATGTAGTACATAAAATTGCTTGTTATATTTTCCGGGTCATCAAAGGTCAGGAAAAATCAAGTGAAATTTTTTAAGAGGAAGAAAAGGAAATAAGAAATTTAAGAGCAACTATTTAGTCATGAAAATAAATTTAAATGGCTTAAGCTTCCTTAGATTCTAAAATAGATTCTAAGATTGACTTTTTTAAATAACAGGTGTTCTCCTTACAAGGTTCATAACCAAACAAAATGATGATAAAGTTTAAAAATAAGAGAAAGAATATAGATGAAGAGGGTTCTAGAAAGATACAACTATCTCATTTATGAATATATATTGAGAAATTCTAAAAACCAAATAAAATATGAGCAAATTGAAGTGAATCATATAATCCAACTTCAACCAAAAAGTTTTTCCCCAAGAATTCAAGAATAGCTTAATAGTTGGATATTGGTCATTATTAATAAGTTAGCACGAATAAAATGAATAAAAGCCATATGATCATATAAAAATAACAAAATTGTTTTGATTGGAAACAAGACAGTAGTGGTTAAAAAAATTTTGATGTTTGTGAAAACTATGCTCCCTCAAAAGCTGTAGGAAAATGCAAATCCCCACTCATCCATGACATATTGTGTAAGATTTCAGTAGTTTTTCATGGCGCTCTTTGAGGAGGAAGGGTAGTCTGTGGATGACCTGTATGCATCTAATCTGTAGACTCTTCCTTTAAAATCAGGATCCAGAGGGAAGATCTCTTTTCATCTTAAATATTTGATATTTTTGATGTTTTGCTTAATAAGTGAGGGTATGAAACATAAATAACAATATGAGCTTTTTACAACTGATACTGGTCTGTATCTACCACATGCCAAACACCATACTGAGTGCTTTACTGTTTTAACTCACCCAATTCTCATAAGAGTCCTATAAAATCAGTATAGATTGGATAATTGAGGCACAGAGGTTCAGGAACCTACCCAGGATCAAGCAAATAATACATATCGACTCAGCAGGTCCTGTTGATTCTATATCTGTATTCATGACCGCTGTGCTGTATTGCCTTCCTGTCATGCTGCTGCATAGTATGGGGAAATATACGACTCTTAGGAGAAGAAGTGATATTATTGATAGTCCAAATGCTAATATTAGAAAACCGTTGTGAATCAACAGAAAATGAATGAGGTAAGTATATCAAAATCAACTATTAGAGATAGAAATAATAAGAAAATATTGAAGAAAAAGGAGAAGAATAAATATCACAAATATAGAAACTACAAAAAACCACTCAGAAGATCTTAACAATAAATTTTCCAAAAGTACAAATTCATCGTGAGAAATACCTGTGAATTTTGCTAGCAATATTACAAAAGGCATACCAGGTCTAAGTTAAATTTTACATTTCACCCTATTATAATAATCTCCAGTAAACTTTAGTTGACAAAATTAGACTGAAGTTAATGCAGAAGAATTAAAAAAGAAAAATTAAAGAAAAAATTTTAAGCAAAAATGATGGGATTATAGCATTTCCAGATGTTTCAATATGTTATAAATATAATTCAAGAACTAGTATTGATGGGATTACATTAACTTTTGAAGAAAAAGGTCAATTAAAGCCTCATTTTATCTCACTAAACTGCATTTAAGATGGCTTAACAAGTTGAATGTAAAAATTTAAATTAGTAGACAAATACTTAAATAAGAAAATAGAAACAACTGGCTGGTTTAATCTTCCAATATGGAAAGTATTCTGGTCTTAAAAGGAATAAAATATGTCCCAAGTAGACTATTTTCAGAAGACTCATTAAATAGTTGTTGAATGAATGAATAAGATGTCCAAGATACTTTTTTTTGGTCAAAAAGTAAAGTAAATTAATTAAAAGTCAACCAATCAAGAAAAGTATGCATTTTTTTTTGTCATAGAGTTAATACTCTTACATACAGCTAGTAATTATTAACATTTATTGAAGACTTTATGTTCTGGAATTAGAAGAACCTTCTCAATGTTTTATAGTTATTATTCTATTAATCCTCCGAAAAACATTATGACCAAATTTCATTTCTATTGTTAATATGTAAAGAAGTAGTATAAATACATGCCGTCAATATTAAGATCCTAAATAGTTAAGTAAACAAAAGGCACCAAAATAAAACTAATTATATGAGAAAATAATATTGACGAATAGGATGTAGAAATACTCTAGAAGAGATTCAGGTTGAAATGCTGAGGTGATATATTTGCTTTGCCAAATAAGTATTTAAAAGCTATTTAGTAGTAGGGTAGTGAGCAAGGATTTTTTATATAATGCTGGTAGAAACATAAAATAATATAGCATGTATAGACAACTCTTTCCAGAAACTTGGTTGTGAAAAGATACTTTAGGGTATGGAGAAATTTGTAGTATTGGTAGCAGAAAGTTCCAACTTTCTATATGATGACTTTTATCTATGAAATTGAGTTAGGAAGTAGCAACGTTGGGTGTTAGAGGTGAGTGAAGAAAGTTTGAAGTAGCCACTGTGGAAAACATAAGGACAGCACAAGTGAACAGATTATGCAACATAGAAGAATTGTCCAATAATGTTGAGATCCCAGTTGAGTTTGTAGACCGTATTTTTATAAATACACCAATCTTTGCAGCAGTTCAGGTTTTTCTCATCTGGTTACAGTTACAAAGATGTTACTGTTACAGTTACAAAGATGTTAGACATTTCAACATTGCCAGGGCTTTTGCTAGACAAGTGTAATGGATGGGAAGTATATGATAAGGGAAGTGATGATTAAAATGATGGTTCCTGGAATTAGCATCAGGAATTACATAAGAAAAGCTTACTAAATAAGTTGGATTCCAAGCATAATAAGCTTTATTATTTTGCACTACTAAGTCTGGAATGGTTTGATATTCAACAGTAGTAACCAGATTAAAAAATATAAATTACTAAGTATAGAATAAACACTAAAATTATAATTATTTTTGATATTGCATCTGAATTTTTTCTTTTAAGGGGGGAAATTTAAGTCCTATTTTGCTCATTTTTATTGTCTGCTCTATTATCTTGTTCTTATTCTTCAATTTTCTCCCAACTCATTTTATTCTTATAACTGTTGTTCATTCACCTTTATAAATGCTGGCCTGGAATTAGCTCATAAATTTGGAATTATCTTGGTTTTTATCAAAGACCGGTTTAGAGTCTCAGTCTTCTCAGAATGACTAAATAAATGGAGTCTCAAATGGATCATCCTGGTCAAAGTAATTTATGTCCCAGAGCAAAGCCCAAGACTATTTAAAGGAATTCCAACAAAATCCAGCAGCCAGCAATTAGAATGTCTGATATCCATTGAAATACTATGAACTGTCTAAGAAAGAAAAATAATATGACTATGCCTGACAGATCAATCAATAGAAGCAGACTCTAGGAGAGGAATAAGAGATAGATATAAAACAGACAAGTAGACATATAAGAAGATCAAGTTGAACTTTTAGAGATGAAAAATACATACTTCTTGTAATAACAAATAAACTGGATGGAATTAGCATATTGGAGACTGCATAAAAACAATCAGTAAACTGGAAGAAATACCAATATGAATTATCCAGATAAAATCAATGGTGTGTTAGAAAGGCCTGCCTTGGCTTATAAAAACTGATTATTAAATATTAAGGAGTTTTGTAAACTGGTTGTTACAGCCATTGTTAGCTTGAAATTGACCATTGTGAATATTTGCATATTGGAAATTGATAAACATTATACATGAGGGCTTTTTATTGTTAGATGTCCATTCTGTGAAAATTGATGTATTAATTCAGTTCAATCCTATCAAAATTCCAGAAGGTCTTTTTAATTGAAATCTAATTATAAAATTTATTTGGGAATGTAAACACACCTACAGTAGTCAAAACAATTTAAAAAAGAACAGAATTGAAGGAATTACAAAATCTTATTCAAAACCCATTATAAAGCTGTGGTGATCCAGACAACCTTGTTTTGTCATAAAGATAGGCACGCACACATGCACACACACACACACACACACACACACACACACACACAATTATATATACACACACACATATATCAGTGCATATACATATATATATATATACACATGTATATATCAATGGAGCCGAATACAGTCTAGAAATAGACTCAATGTGTATGATCAGTTGATTCATTCCTTCCTAATTATAAGATTTATTTGGGGATGTAAGCAGACCTAGAATAGCCAAAACAGTTTCAAAAAGAACAGAATTGAAGGAATTACAAAATCTGATTTAAAAAACCCTTACCAAGCTATAGTAATCAAGACAACATGGTATTGTCATAAAGATAGGCATATATATTGGTGGAGCAGAAAAGACTCTAGAAATAGACTTGATGCATATATAATCAGTTGATTTATTCCTTCCTTTGGCTATTGTGAATTATGCTGCTATAAACATGGTTATGCATGTATTACTATAATATTCTGACTTCATTTCCTTTGGAATGATAACCAGTAGTGGTATAGATGGATCAAAACTCTTATTTGAGATTATAAATCTTTCTATTTCTAATTCTTTGTTCTCTCTTTTTTCGTTCATTTCCTTTAAAATGTCCTCACAATATGTGTTTACTGGTGCTACATTTCTGGTATTCACTGAAAAAGTAGAAAGTAAATTGCATATGCCTCATTTAACACAACAGAGATTCAAGGTTATTGAGGTATGACTATATTCATAGAAAGTAAAAAAGTTTATGGAAAGATTAGCAGTATTTTTCTTTGTGAGAGGCAATCAAGGTTGAGCTTTTGTTCTTTTTATTTTTGGTATTTCCTATATATTTTTAGAGAATTATTTTGTTACCATTTTATTTTATTTTATTTTTATTTATTTATTTTTTTTGCGGTACCCGGGATTGAACGCAGGGGCGTTCTACCTCCGTGCCACACCCACGGCCCTATTTTTTTATGCTTTATTTTTGAAACCGGGTCTCACGAAGTTGCGGAGGGCCTCACTAGGTAGGTAGGTAGGTAGAGAGAGAGAGAGAGAGAGAGAGAGAGAGAGAGAGAGATTGTGCGCGCGCGCGCATGCGCAATGAGGTTGGCCGCGAACCGGGATCCTCCGGTCTCCGCCTCCCAAAGTACTGGGATTACAAGCGTGCACCACCACGCCCGGCTTGTTACCATTTTAAATTAAGCACATATATATATATATATATATGTGTATATTCATACATACATACACACTTCTAAAACAGAACATGTGAAAATACACTAGTTTTTTAAAAGGTTATTTTTATTAGATTTGATTAGGAAAGATTTTTCAGAGGATATGCCTTCATAATTTACATTGTAAGAATAGATAGAATTCGGGAATGTTTAAATTGAGCAAAGAATCTTGAATATAGTAAAGTATTGGATATATATTGATATACGAGTTCTTTCAGCATTTCTGTCTCCTTTTCACATATATTGGATACTTTATAACTGCTTTTAAATATGAGGAATATAAAAAATTGAACCTCGGTATTGATTGGTAACTTCATCCATTTTTGAAAGAACTCTTTATTTTGATTTTGGCTTCATCTTTGAGTGCTTTGGTTTTTGTCCATTCTGGGTTTCAACATATCTGTTAAGCTTTTATTGCTATCACTCAACATTTCATTTCTAACATTTACAGTTCTTTTTCCTCCAACATGCTTTGGGATTTCTTTAATATGATACTTATTTGAAATTCTTATTTTGTTCATTTTCATTTTTGTTTGGTACTTTTCTGTTTTGTTGGATTTGGTGGCTCATCTCCATTGTTCTACTTTCCTTTAGTGTTTGTTAGTTTTTAGTTGTCTCAGTGTCTTTATATTTGAGAATCTTTTCTTGCCTGTTGGTTGTTTTTAACGAAGTCTACTTCTGCTGTTTTTGGGGTGTATCTACCTGAAGTCTACTACCCTTTTTCTCTGTGCTCAGCTGCTTAATTGCTTGGGTGAGAGTCACCACTTAACACAAATGGAAGTGGGGAGAGAGCCGTCCATCTAGGTCT
Source organism: Glis glis (assembly GCA_004027185.1). NCBI lineage: Eukaryota > Metazoa > Chordata > Mammalia > Rodentia > Gliridae > Glis > Glis glis. The sequence goes on along the minus strand of PVJS01010671.1, from coordinate 3,146 downwards.
TCAATCGGCATTGTCAGGCATGTCCCCCCTTCTCTTTAGACTACCTGACTGGTTCTTATGGCTTTCCAAAACCATCTTTATCTCTGGAGAAGTCTTTTCTTATGGACTGTGATTACCTCTGATATTTTCTCAATAGATCCAAATCTTGCCTATTTAAATCCTTAATGAATTTCTTAAAATACTTATTTTACTACGAGTAAATTGGATATATATTGTGATTTTCAGCTTTTTATTGATTTTTTAATTAAAAACAATCCCTCAGTTCAAATGATTTTGATTGGAGACAGAGGTATAGGTATGTGTTAAGTTTGTCATTTGACTTGATATTTAATAATTAGTAGCATATTGGTGATACAGTTGGACTAATTCAGGGTAATCTTAGAGACTGAGACTTCTGGTTTTAGAGTGTGATTATGAAACAAGATAAATGACCTGTGTGCGTTTTCTCTTAGGGAACTTGAAGTGTTTTATACACAGTGGCTATTTTAGCAGTTTCTCAAATATCTCTCTTAATTAGAGTTTGGATCATTTTGCCAGTGAAGAAAATAGCATTTGAAATTTGAGCAATTAATTCATTTCTAAAGAGTTCTTAAGTACTTTTTCCCATGTTAATGAGCTCATCTAATCTGAAGTTACTTCCAGAGATTACTAGTCTAATTCTCAGAGTCTAAACTGGGAGCGTGCTCATCAAATGCTCTAGAATAGTGTCACTGTGTCCAAGTAAAAGACTAAATAATCTTCCCAGTATTCCATATTGTTGACCACTAATCGTTGTTTTTACCTTTATATACTTAAACTATGCTAAGCTAAAGCTTTGCTGTGTCTTCTTTCCTAGCTTGCCACCGATAGATGCAATCCTCAAAATATTAAAGAGACGAAAACTGACGATCTAAGTTGTACTAATACTAATAACCCAGAGAACATGAGAGTCACTAAAGACAAATTGGGGAATACACAGTCAGCAGATGAAGATCCAAATGATGATGTCAGTGTAGAGGAAGATAAGCAAGAGATGCTGAATAAAAAAGTTACAAAGACTACACAAGAAATGGAGCCAGAAGCCCCTGAGAAAGTGGATTCTGTGCATCAGAAAGGGCGAACAAAGTCACAGCCAGGTGTTGATCATCAAAAGAGTGATAAGGCAAATGAGGGAAAAGAAAATAATGATTTGGAAAGGGAAGAACTGATGCAAGCATATCAGCTCCAGGTAACTGAAGAAATGGCAAAGGAGATTAAGAAGAAAATAAGGAAGAAACTGAAAGAACAGTTGACTTACTTTCCCTCAGATACTATATTGCATGATGACAAACTGAGCAGTGAAAAAAGAAAAAAGAAAAAGAAAGTTCCGGTTCGATCCAAAGCTCAGACCAGGTACTTTACATTGATAAATATAAAGTAATGTCCTCTATTAAATAATTTTCAGATTTTGAATGCTATCTGTAGTTTAACAAAGGAAATTCTCAATCTTTTATTTGGAGACTTTGCCACGAAGATTACAGCTAACCCTTATGTGGCACCTCACTATGTGATAGATGCCTTAGGAAAATTAACTCATTTATTCCTTATTACAAGCCTATAAGGAAAAGTAATATCATCCTATTTTGCTGATGAGGTTGAAGTCACAGAACCAGTAGAGACTGAGCCAGAACGTTGGTGGTCTAGCTTCAGAGTCTACCTTTCATTACCCATTTACATTTGCTTTTAAAAAATAGAAATCTAATTACTTCCTCTGTAATCCAAAACAATTGACCACACAATTTAGAGGAAGGTAGATTTATTTGCTCACAGTTTTTAGAGATTTTTGGGTTTGTCCATGTGAAGCCAGGTCTGCAGAGTTCAGGGGATGGAAGTGAGAGATGGAGAGCGCAAGGATTCTGTTCTCATGTGTCAGAGGCTGGAAGCAAGAAAGGGAGCAAAGGGAGGAGGAACCATGTATAATTCCCAAGGCCATACCCCCAGGGTCCCCATTCCTCCAACCGTACTCGACCTGCCCAGGATACCAACCAGTAAATCCCTTATAATGGATTTATCCCCTTTTGTGATTGCAACCCTCATGATTTAATTATATCAACTCTGAACATTAATGCATGAGCTCTTCAGAGAACATTCTATATCTAACCATAACAACATTCTATATCTAACCATAACAACATAATTCTCTCCTTGGAGAAAACTATGAGATTAAAAAGTAGTCTTTTAACTACCATAACTTTTTTTCTGCAGTCCTCATTTAGAGAAACATCTTGAGGTGGGAACATTCTCTATGTAACTGTTGCTTGGCATTCCATGGCAATTTCCCCTAAAGTCCTCAAATAATTCCCCTTATCAAAAGCTACAGGACAAGTGGTAACAAGGAGAAAAAAAAGCAGATTGCTGCAGTTATATATTAGTAAATATATTAGTTACCTGTTGCTGCATGAAAAAAAATTATCCTTGAACATAGCAGCTTAGAACAACAAGCGTTGTCTGTTTCTGTGGTCAGGAGCCTGTGAGTGCCTTAGCTGGGTGCCTGTGAGTCTGAAGGGTCTTGTAGGCTGCATTCAGGATGCTGGCCAGGACTGAGGTTGTCTCAGGCCTTGACTGGGGGAGGATCTGCTAAGTAACATAGCTCAGAGAGCTACTTCTAAGCTCAGTCATGGTTGTTGGCAGAATTCAGGACCTGACCAGCCTTGGGCCACAGACATTATTTCCTTGCCACATGGACTTCTCTCTGTGTGCTCCTCACAACATGGCCACCTGCTTTGCCAGAGCAAGGGCTCTAGGGAGTGAGAAAAAGATAGAAGTCACAGTCTTTCTAAGACCTCATTTAAGAAGTAGCATCCAAGCCCAGTGTCGTGGCACACACTTGTAATTCCACTACTTGAGAGGCTCAGACAGGAGGATTGCAGGTTCGCGGCCAGCCTCAGCTATTTAGTGAGGCCCTCCACAACTTAGTGAGACCCTGTTACAAAATAAAGAATAAAAAATAGGAGCCGGGCATGGTGGCGCACGCTTGTAATCCCAGTACTTTGAGAGGCGGAGACCAGAGGATCTGGGTTCGCGGCCAGCCTCAGCTCTCTCTCTCTCTCTCTCTCTACCTAGTGAGGCCCTCCGCAACTTTGTGAGACCTGGTTTCAAAATAAAGTATAAAAAAATAGGGCCGGGGG